>MVAP01000024.1:126202-189923 GCA_014825765.1 Cystofilobasidium macerans | reverse complement strand
GGGGGGGGGGGGGGGGAGGGGGGGGGGGGGGGGGGGGGGGGGGGGGGGGGGGGGGGGGGGGGGGGGGGGGGGGGGGGAGCTAGGAAAAGAGAAGCGTCCGATGGCGCAAGGTTCTTTGAAGTCGAGCGAGAGATGATGAGAGTCCACGGGGGTTAAGCTCCTCCGAACGTGCTACGAATTATAGACGGAGCTCGGCCAGTTCTGTCCACCGCCGCCTGGGCCGCTAACGCTACCTCCGGCCTCAAGAATGCCCTGTGAATCACTGAGGCCAGCCGTAGAGGACGGCATCCCCGGCTGCTGTTGCTGCTGTTGCTGCTGCTGCTGCTGCTGCTGCTGCTGCTGCTGCTGCTGCTGCTGCTGATCGTAGACGCCGCCATACGGGTAAACCGGTTGCGGCGGACCAAAGTCCTCCTGCTCAAGCATCGATGGCGACGACTCCGGCTGCGTCGTTTGAAGGTGCATGGGCGGCGCCGACGTCGGGGGTGGATATGTTGGCCGACCGAGCTGCCGCAGCCACGGCTGCTGCTGCTGTTGCTGCTGTGAGCTGTTTGGGTGTGCAGGCGAGCTAGGATGCGGGCCATGGTGCTGCTGTGGCGATTGCTGCTGCAGATGCTGGGAGGGCGCATACTGCGGCTGCTGATGCAGAGCGTAGGCCGACTGGGTGAGGTGCGGGGGTGGCTGAGGATGGTGGGAGCTATGCGGCGAGTACGGCTGTTGCTGCTGCGGCGTGAGGTGCTGCTGCTGTTGATGGCCAAGAGGTGGCGTCTGATACATGAAACTGTGCTGGGGCGGCAGCGGAGACTGATGCAAGTGCGAGTCTGAGTAGGGCTGCTGGAGGTGCTGCTGCGAATGGTGCGGATGCGTCTGCTGGAGCGAGTGCTGCTGATGTGGCATCTGCTCCTGGGACCCGTTGATGGGGGCAGGGTCGAGGAGACCCCCGGCGGCCGAGTCCCGCCGAGCGAGCTCAATCTCGCGCCGTTTGAGCATGTCCCCTGTGATGGGCGGCGCCGGCGCGAGTCCGCCGCCGTTCCCGTTGCCATTGCCGTTAAGGACTACTGCTGCCGCCGCCGCGAGGCCACTGCTGTCGACGCTGACCTTGCGCGACTTAGCGCTGCTGTTTGCCCGAGACTTACGAGTTGGTGCGCCTGAGATACTAACTTTGCGGCTCGGCGGACCCGATAACGGCGCCGCCTCGTATGACAAGCTGACGCCATGAGGCGGCATTGGTATCGAGTGCGAGTGAGCCGTCGGCTCTGGCCCATACTCGATTGTGTCGTCCTTGTGTCGAATCGGAAGACCGGGCGTTGTGCTGCTCCGTGACCGGTTACCAGTCGTCATCCCGCCCGGACCGGAGGGCCCACCACCCGGCGCCTCGCCGGTCGGCGCATTCAGGCAGGCCTGGATCAGGTTCTTGCCCTCGGGCTTCGTGACGAGCGGCTGAAGTTTAGAAGTCGTAAAGGTATAGACGAGGCCGGTCTCAGAGACGACTAGCAGCAAGACTTGCGTTCCGGTAAGCGTCGAGAGCTCGAAGGCCTATCGACGGAAGGAAGAACGTCAGCAGAGTCATCACGATGACGCACTGCGAGCTCAGACTCGAGCGCACCTTCTTCATGATGCCGGCCTTGCGCTTCGAAAAGGTGATGTGCCGCCGCGACTTGTCCTCAATGTACTTGATTTGGATCTTCTTACGACCGTTTTTGTCCATGATCATCGCTCCCGTTGAGCCTCGCGGCTTCTTACCGCCTGTGTCGATGAGATACGAGGGGTTAGGCTAGGATCGCCTGTAACGGCAGTCGCCAGAAAGGACATACCGTCCTCATCGTCGGATCCACCACCTCCGTTCTCGTCATCGCTCAGGCCAGTCTCAAATGTGAGCGTGTCGAGGCTGTTGGCGCCACCCTCATTGTCCTCGCCTCCCTCGCCGCTATCCTCGGCGCCGGTCATTCCGCCTAGGCCGTCTCGCGAGTCAGGCCGCTCGCACTTTTGACGGGAGACCGGACCCTCGGCGTCTGCCTGTTCCTGGTGTGACTCGGATTGAGCCCGCTTGCGCTTTTCGCCTGTCACGGACCGGAGGCCGACGATCGGTCGTCCGCCACTGCTAGTGGGATGCTGCTGAGGGGAGGAAGGGAAGCCTCTGCCGAGCGCGGCGTGTCCGTTGCTGGGGCCGGCGGCATGATACAGGGCTGACTGGCTCTCAAAGGAGGAGGCTGCCTGGGAGGACATGGATCGGATGGCAGTGATTGGGTGTGGGCTGGCCGGTAGAGCTGTTGAACGAAGGAGGCGGACATGTACGCGCGTGCCATGGATGACAGTAGCAGTGCCAGGGCGAGAGGGGAGCAGCTTTGTCAGTCGAGCGAGCCCGGCAAGAGCGGCGGTCTGGAAGCCTCAACTCTTAGACGAGCGCGAGTTTCTCACGTACGAGGCGAAGAGGCAAGCCGAGGTTAAGCCCGGCGATTTCACGCAAGCTAGCCGTGTTTGCTGTCGATGACGGGACGCTTGGGCCGATGTTGAGGTAGGGCTCGGCGGCCGACTGGCGACGAACAGGCGAGGAGAATGGTGTCGTTGCTGCGGACAGGAGGGGAATCACGAGAATGAGCCGACGAAGGTCAGCTTCAGGCTCGAGGATGATCGGCCTCAGCTGAGACGGCGCGGTAAGGATGATGCTTGGGACCAGGCTGGCTTGCGAGGGGGGATAATGAGGCACGGTGCTCAACGCGCGATGGAACGCTAGTAGGACGTACATGCTGGCTCTTCCGTTCTCTTTGAAAAAGGGGCTCGGAGGGCGTCGCGTTGCTTGGAAGGTGCGGCGTGGGGAAGGCGGAGGTGATGCTGGCTGTTGTGAGCCGAAGAGGGAAGGAGGGCCGAAGGGGGAAGGAGGGTCGAGCGAGAGACGAGAGGGCGCGCGCGGGTCGCCAAACAAGGCAACCCTGACAACCCCGCGCCCACGCACACGCCTCAAAGGCAACGCCCCATCAACCTGGTCGAAGCAGCACTGACTGGTTGCCTGCACAGAGCTGGGCTCGAAGCTGTCAAGCGCTGATATTTTTAGACAGAGTATTGGCTGCTTCCGGGCAGGCCTACTTTGGCAGATGATGATGAACCGAGACCAGCTGTTTAGAGACGCTCTCGACCAAGCGGGACTGTCAGATGCCTGTCCATAGGTCGCGATGACCAGCGGGCAACAGAATCTGGCGGGCAGTTCAATCGGTTAGTCTAATCAAACACTGGCGACCCCTTTGTTGCCCTAGGATCGGGCTCAAGGTCATCGGTCTGCAGTGGGTACCGGTGTCACTTTGGCCAGCAATCTCGAAACGAGGTTAGAATGATAGGCCTAGTGCTGCCGCTTTCAAGTACACATTCATGAGCAGCAGGCAGTATGGACTGCTTTCAGACCTTTCGGCTGCCAAGACAAATGCGCTGCGATTTTCTGCACTCTCGTCCAGTCAACGCGTCGCGGATCCGCGTGCACGTCCAGATCATACACGCTGGCTGCACCAGCGTATCCAGCCGAGCTTTACAGCCCGCCCTCAATCGAAAGCCTGCCTCTCATTGCTCTAGCTTGACAGGCCTGGATCCTTACTGGACAGCGACGTGCGGGACGTGACGCGATAATCCTACAGCATTTGGAAGTAAGGGCAAAAGGAGGGCTGCGCCTCTTCCGACTTCTCGCCGCCGCCCCGCGTCGAGCCTTTCCGCGGCCCGCTCCTTCTCTCCCTTTGGACCCTGCTCGGCCTGTCCATGCTCGGACTCTCACGACTACGACCCCTGTCTCTCCTCCCGTCATCGCCCCTTTCAGCTTCCGCCCTCTCTCGCCCTCTCATTGTCTGAATCGAGTAACATGGGAGTCGCAGAGTACCTTAAGCTGGGTGCGTCGCTCTCGCTCTCGCCTAGACCGCAGGCAGGCCGCCCCGGCCCGGACGCGACGCGAGATCGTCCCACCCGGACCGTCTCGTCGACAGCCTGTCTTCCAATTCTGTCACTCATGCCCTGAAAGGCGCACTGACTCTCAGCTTATGGATCTGCGAGCTGACACTCGCACCTTCCGACTCTTGCTGCGACAGCCGTCACGCATCCAGTACATCTGCTGCCTATACGAGCAACTCATGCCCTCGGAACGCAATGCTGACAGCCACCTCATTTCCCTCACCTCTTTCCTGTTCGCCCGGGCAGGACGAGCTCCGGTCGCTGCTACAGTACTCGATCTGGCATGAGCCGCGGCGCAACATCACTGCGACGGCGGAGCACGCCACGTCAGGCTGGGACCGCCAGTCGATGCGCGACTGCTGGGCCTTCCTCGACCTGACGTCGCGTTCATTCGCGGCGGTCATCAAGGAGCTCGACGGAGACCTCGCGCGTGTCGTACGTTCAATTCGCAACCCTCGAGCTTAAGTCTCAATGTGCGATGGCTGATCGAAGCCCTCGGCGCTTGCTTGATGGCCAGATTTGCCTCTTCTACCTCGCCCTTCGCGGGCTCGATACAGTTGAGGACGATATGACGATCCCCAATTCGGTCAAACTGCCGCTGCTCCGATCCTTCTACGAGAAGCTCGTCACGCCCGGCTTCACCTTTGATGGCAACTCGGAAAAGGAAAAGGACAAGCCGCTGCTGGTCAAGTTTGACTGCGTGGTCACCGAGATGGGCCACCTCGCGCCTGCGTTCGTATCCTGGCCTTGATTTCTGACTACGCGAAATTTGTCAAAGGCCAAAGCTGACGGTCGTCTTCAACTTCCCTGCTCTATAGTGATCGCGACGTCATTGTCGACATTACGCGCAAGATGGGTGCCGGCATGGCTGATTTCTGCGCGCTCGCGACCGAGGCCCGGCCGGTAGCCGAGGTCGCCAACATGGAAGAGTTCAACCTCTACTGCCAGTGCGCGCCTCTGCTCGAGAAGCTGTTCCGCTGAATCGCTCTCGCTGACCGCCTCGCCCTGCGCTTTCTCAGCTACGTTGCCGGGCTTGTCGGCGAGGGTCTCTCGCGGCTGTTTGTCTCGACCGAAAAGGAGCGGCCGTTCCTGGCTAAGCAGCTCGTCCTCTCCAACTCGATGGGCCTCCTGCTCCAAAAGACCAACATCATGCGGGACATCAAGGAGGACGTCGACGACGGACGCGGCTTCTGGCCACGCTCGGTCTTTGCGTCGGACGAGTTTTGCACGAAGCCGGGCATGGTCCCGTTCAAGGAGCTGACCGACGTCGTCGAGCCCAAGAATGCCGAGCAGGGCCTCTGGGTTCTCAACGCCATGATTGTCGACGCCCTCAGCCACGCGACAGACTCGCTCGACTATCTGTCGCTTCTTCGCAACCAGAGCATCTTCAACTTCTGCTCGATCCCGGCCGTCATGGCGCTCGCGACGCTAGAACACTGCTATAACAATCCGCTCGTCCTCAAGCAGAATTGCAAGATCCGCAAGGGTCAGGCCGTTCAGGTCCGTCAACGACCTGACCTTCGCATCTCCTCGCGCTGAGCTGACACGCGCCCGCGAGCGCCCCGACCCTTCAGCTCATCATGAAGGCGACCAACCCGCGCGACGTCGCGTACATGTTCCGCGACTACGCCCGCAAGATTCACGCCAAGTCGACGCCGAAGGACCCGAACTTTGTCAAGATTTCGATCACTTGCGGCAAGGTGCTTTTGCCCGCTTCAATCCGCAAGCCGTTTGTCAGCTCGCTGACCGCCCTCCTTTTCGTCAACTCGCCAGATTGAGCAGTGGACCGAGCACTACTATCCGTCCTTCATTAGCGTCCAGGCGCCGTCAGAAGGCCCGGCCGGCCAGGCTTCGTCAGGTCTCGACGAGTCGACGCTCGACGCTCGAATCCGGATCGCCAACGCCAAGAAGGAAGCCGACGCGGCCAAGAAGCTCAAGCGCAACCAGCGCATCATGGACGCGACGCGGGCCAGAAAGGGCCTGCCGTACAAGAAGTACGACGAGCCGATCGACGCCGGCGCCGGGCTCGACTGGCTCATCATGGGAAGCATCATTGGCGGCCTTCTCCTCGTCATGCTCATCCTTGCCCTCGGCATCGCCTACGTCGTCATCCGTGTACGTCCTAATCCTGCACAGCGCGCGCAGCGGCAAAGGCGGCGACCGCTGACCTGCGTTCTCTTGTCCTCATAAATGCTTGTCTTCTCGCAGCTGGAGGGCTGATTCAGTCGAGCTTTCGTACTACGCGATCGAGGGCGAGAGATCCTCTTGTACAATAGACGCAGGGCCGACGCAGGGGTTCGGCTCGCCAACACGCACCTTTAGCAGGATCTTTGATGACTGTGCTTTCTCGGACTTCGCGCCTTCTGAGTTCCGCCTCGGCATTGTTCGCGCGCCAAGCGGTGGGGTAGTGTGAGCCGTCAAAGAGCAGCGTTTAGGTACCCGCGCGTGTGCGCAACCCGGCGAGCGCCGAGAGCGAATCGTGACGCCCTCTGTTCAGCCCACCCCTCCTGCCTCCTCTCTAAGCCTCGACAGCCAACACTACCTCTCTCTCGCTCTTTCGCTGCCCGCCAGAATGCCGTCACCCGCCCGAGGCGCACCGCCAACCGACCGGACGCCGCTCCTCGCCCAGATTGACCACTCGCTCTCGCGCTCCCTTGGCCGGATACCGACCCGAAGGTCGCTTGGCCGATCCAGGTCGCACGATCGACCCGCCGGCCGCGAGGACGTCCCACTACCTGATGGCTCGGAAGATGCAGGCGCGAGCGAGTTTCTCATCCCGACGACGCTTGGTGAGGTTGTCGAAGCTCGCGACGACAACGACGACCCCGAGGACAAGAACGAGGACGCGGCTGGCGGCGGCTCCGGAGACGCCGGCACCGCCTTGGGTAGGCACTGGCGGCTCGTCAAGAGTCGGGCTCGCTACTAGTGCGTCGAATCAGTGCCTCACCTCACCTTTCCAGAACATACCAAGCTGCCAGCTGTCTACTGCTGCGGTCTGTCCGCTCACTGGGAGTTGTCTGAGCTGATCACGTGGGACCCCTTCCCTCTCTCCGAACCTCAGCGTGCCGATAACCCGGTGGCTACCATCCTACACGCTTGAGCTGTGCGTCCTGTACGCCTGGCACTTCTGTTCGCAAACGAAGCTAATCTTGAGCCGGGATGCTCCTCGCCTCGCAGGTTTACCGGCGACACGATCGCCGGCGTCACCGTTCGTTGCCGCCTCGCCCCCCCCCCCCCTCTAGCTTGCCTTCCGCAGTCAGCCGCGCTTCGACCGCTCTCGCTGACAGAGCTCTCCGGATCCCTCTCTGACCAGCTCGCCTGCCTGCTGATTCCGCAAGGCATCTCGTACGCCTCGGCACTCGCCCACTTGACCCGTACGTCATTGCTCCATTTCACTGCTACGTCCCCGCTCGCGCGCAGCAGATCCGCGCATGAAGACTGATGGTACGGGTCTTCTTACCCGCTCTCCCTCGTCCACATCGCTTCCAGCCATCTCCGGCCTTTACTGTGCGGTTGTGCCGATGCTCATTTATGCCGTCCTAGGGACGTGCAATCAGCTTTCGGTCGGTGCCGAGGCGGCACTCTGCCTTCTTGTCGGTAACGCGATCGACGAGATCTGGGCCGACGTTGTGGCCGAGCACCGCCACCGCCACCGCGAGATCCTTGAGACGGAGCAGGTCCGGGTCGCCGTAGACGTTGCCACTATGATCGCCTTTCAGGTGAGATACGAGGTGCTCTGATCATGTCCTCAACTTGTCCTGATACCCCCCAAATTGTGCAGGTCGGCATCATTACCTTTGCGCTCGGCCTCTTCCGACTCGGTTTCCTTGACGTTGTCCTCTCGCGAGCACTCCTCAAAGGCTTCATCACGGCTGTCGGAGTTGTGATTTTTGTCGAGCAGGTGCGATGCGCGGCCACTGGGTTCAGCTTGCTTGCTTGAGCCAATCGCTTGTTGCTTCCCTTCTTGTCAGATGATCGGCATGCTCGGTCTGCATCCGATCCTCAAGGCGCTCCCTCACGTTCCGGCAACGACGATTGCCAAGTCTCGCTTCGTCGTCAGCCACCTCGGTGACGCGCACAAGCTGACCATGCTGGTGCGTTGCGATCGGCCTCCCTATAGACGAGCCAGCCCTCATCCTGCTCTATTTCTTGATGATATCGTAGGTTGCCTTTGGCACCCTAGCCTTCCTCGTGATGGCTAGGCTCTTCAAGCGGGCAACCAAGTCGAAGAACGGCTTCACTTGGCTCAAATTTGTGCCAGAGATTCTCGTTGGCGTCGTCATCACCACTCGTGCGGTTTGATCTCGCTCTTGTCTGCAGCAACCTTCGAAGCTGACTTTCCACCCTGATCAGTCCTGACCGACTACCTCGAGCTCGATAAGCGCGGCCTGCTTGTTCTCGGCAAGGTCGATGGTCTCAGCGAAGGGTCGGGCGGACGATCGCTCATCGGTAGCCCCTTGCGGGCATCGACTCTCAAGTGGTTCTCGGTTACGCTCCCAACGGCCGCCGTCATCTCGGTCATTGGCTTCGTTGATTGTGCATTCTGACCTTCCGAGTTGCTATCGCTGCAGTGCTATGGGTTACTGACTGCATGTCCTTCTCACACATCGCCAGCCATTGTCGCTGCCAAGGAGAACGCTAGTCGTTATGGCTACTCGATCAGCCCCAATCGTGAGCTTGTCGCCCTTGGAGCGGCCAACATTGTCTCCTCGGTGTTCGGTGGCTTGCCTTCCGGCTTCGGGAGCCTGACACGGAGCCGGCTTGCGGGCGAGTTTGGCGCGCGCACGCCCATGGCCGGCGTCATCACTGCGGGCGTCATCGTCTTCAGTATGAACTTCCTCCTCGGCAGTCTCTTCTTCTTGCCGAAGTGTGTGCTTGTACGTCATTGGAGCTGCATCGACGCCTTTATCTGGAGCTAACGCTCTTGCCGTGCCTTTCGGTCTCAGTCGGCCATCGTTCTGCTTGTCATCTACGGCATTCTGATAGAGGCGCCCGAAGAGATCCATTTTTACGTCAATGTATGCCCTTCTGTAGGGCGAGACTCCTTGGGGCGCCTGCTAATGATCGATTCCTTCTTCTAGGTCAAAGCATGGAGGGACATGGCTCAATTCTGGTTGACCTTCCTACTCACTCTTTTTGTCGGCGTGGAGACTGGCCTCGTCTCGTCCGTCATTTTCTCGCTCATTCTGGTTGTATCCAACTCGACTCAGCCGAGGATCACGGTTGGTCCGGCTGCCCAATCCACTCAAAGGCGAGTTTGCTGACAACTGGCCGCCTGCTTCCTTGTAGATCCTCGGCCACGTCGACGACGATTGGGTCCCGCTCGATGAGCACCCTGGTGCGCAAGAGGACGTCCCGGGAGTGCTCGTTGTCCGAATCCGCGACTCGCTCAATTTTGGTGCGCCCGAGCTTTCTGTATCGTGGGGAGCTGTTAGCGAGACATTGAATTCCCTGCGCCTCTCTCCGCATGTCTCCCACTGCAGCGAACACGGGCCAGCTGAAGGAAAGATTGCGACGACTCGAGCTCTATGGACCGGGCAAGGCCCATCCAAGTGAAGCACCCCGGCGGGACGAAGCGACTGTCCTCGTCATGCATATGGGCGACATGGAGTCGATTGACGCCTCGTTCGTCCAAGCCTCGCGATCATTCTCGGCGTCAACTGACCGCCGGACTTGACCCGCAGTGCGCTCGCCATCTTTTCCGAACTCGCGAAGTCGTATCGAGCCCGCGGCGTCTCAATTTACTTCACGCACCTCCGCCCGGCCCAGCGCGAGCTCTTCACCCGAGCCGGGCTCGTAGAATTCCTCGGCGCGGCCAACTTTCAGCCGAGCGTCGAAGGGGCTATCTCGTCCATCGAGGACCGGGGCCTGTCATCCGGCATCAACTCACAGTAAGCTGTTACGTACATATGCATGTACCTCCATGTGATACGCTCAGCCCGTCGTGCTCAGGAAGCGAGCAGGGTGGATCCCGTCAACGGCTGATCCGGTCCCGCCATAGCGAGAAGACGCCACAAAGAAAGCAAACCAACATGTAGTAACGATCGTCTGTGTCAGCTTTGATCATGTGGCAGATGGAAGTCCCTTCGCCAGTACCTCTCGAAGCACGTCCTCATGCCGTGCGCACTGGCCCACCCGTTCGACGCGGCCCTTATTTGAGCGGGATCCGCTGGACGAGCCCTCCGCCATGTGGACGCTGATTCTCGAGCCTTCGCTGCAGTGCACCGGCCGGGGAGAGCGAGCCCACCGCCCGGGACGACGACAACTATCTGAGAGGAGCCCTCCTTCTACTCCGCTGGAGGCGCCGAGCCCCGCTCGCCCGCTAGCTCGTCCTGCGCCTCTGCAAGGAAGGTCCAAGCGCGCGCCCCGTCGTCCGATCCCACCGATCGGTTTCGGCGGCGGACGTCCGAGTCCTGTGCGCAGCTTGGGCGGGCTATTTGCGGCCGCTCGGTGGGCTTGGACTCGACCTTTCGCCCGGTTCGGCCGGCCACCGGACAATCAAAGGGCGCGGCAGCCTCAGCCCGACCTGCTGCCTTTGAGCGAGCGTTTCTCAGCAGGTAAGCGAGTGCTGGCGAGTCCGGCAGAAGCTTGATCAGGATCAAGAGGGCGCAAATGGACGTCGAGGGCAGGGACCACTCAGGCGCGCTGGTGGCCCGGCGAGCTGCCAGCTGCGGCTCGAGCCAGCGGGGTCGACGGGTCTACCGCGTGCGGGGAGGGGGGAGAGGGCAAAGAGAGCCAAACAGAACCGATATCAGATCGGTTTTTCAGCCGACCGTTCCCTCCTTCCTCCCGACCATCAGCTCCCCTGCTATCCTACATACCTCTCTCTCTCTTCTCCCGGTACGTCTATTTGAGCTCCTTGCTCCAGATTGCAGCCCGACTGCCTATCGCGCCGTCGCTAAAGACTTGTCGCTCTTCCTCCGATCTGCCTCTTGTAACTCTGCTCACTCGGACACCTGACCGCCCCTCCTCGCCCCCTGCCCTCCCGATTGATCCCCCCGGTCCATTCCTTCATTCTCCTCGTGTCACGGCAACTAACGGACACAGCCATGCGAACGTCCGCGCTCGTCCTTGCTGGAGCCTCGCTCGCGGCGACCGCACAGGCCGCCATCGTCGAGATGTGGTGGTGCGTGCCCTCCCTCTCCCGCGTTCTCTTCCGTCCGATCCCGCTATCCGATTGGCCGCTTGATAGTTCTTTTTTTCCTGACCCCGAGCTGACAACATTCATCGTGTCCTTCTCCTGACTAGGAATATTTCGGACGCCACTGCCAACCCTGACCGACAGTTCGAGCGCCGCGTCGTTGGCATCAACGGCACTTGGTTCGTCCGCTCCCCGCGGCTGCAAGTTCTGCTTCAGGCCCAGTCTGACGCGCACTTCCCTCCTCAGGCCGCCGCCCCCGGTCGAAGTCACCCAGGGCGACATCGTTCGCATCCACGCCTACAACGGCCTTGACGTGCCATCGTCGCTTCACGCGCACGGCATGTACTTCAATGGATCCAACTACATGGACGGTGCGCTGCAATTCCAGTTTGTTTGCCACGCCCCATGCAAGGATGCTGATTTTTCTGCTGCCATTTTCCAGGTCCCGTCGGTGTCACCCAGTGCGGCATTCCCCCCGGTCAAACGTATGACTATGAGATCGATACCTCGCTCCAGTACGGCACGTACTGGATCCACGCCCACAACCTTGGCCAGTACACCGACGGTCTCCGTACGCCTTTCGTTATTCACCCAAATGCCGCCAACAACCGGACCGACGTCACTTGGGACAAGGACTACACGATCATGGTTAGCGAGTGGTACCACGAGCAACACGACGAGCTCATCGACCAGTTCATGAACATCTATAATCCGACCGGCGCCGAGCCCGTCCCGCCGTCGGCTATCATGTACTGGATGGAAAACGGCCAGTACGGCACCCCGGCCGCCGACCTTGCCAAGGGTATCGACGTCGGAGACCAGATGTCGATCCCCTTTGAGGCTGGCCTCACCTACCGCCTGCGCTTCATCAACGCCGGCGCCTTTGCCATGTTCCAGCTTCAGCTTGAGGGCCACGATTGGTGTGTCTCGTTCAACCACTCCCCGGCCGGAACCTCCGCGCTGACCCCCGTCTTGTGTCGCCTTAGGTACATCATCGAGACCGACGGCGTCGACACCGAGCCTTACAAGGTCGACAACTTCCCCATCTCGGTTGCGCAGCGCTATTCGGTCCTCGTCAAGGCCCGAAGCGACAACTCCCAGAACTTTGCCCTCCATGCCAACTTTGACCCCCAGATGTTCGACGCGGTCCCGGAGGACCTCCAGCTGAGTGCGTCTTGCACACTTGCTGCAACGATTCATCCGCGCAGTCGCTGACTCGGGTCCGTCGCTTGCAGACTACACTGCAACTATCACATACGACAAAGATGCGCCGACCGTCAACGAGGTTCTCATCGACGAGTACGAGTTCTTTGACGATATGGCGATGGTCCCCCGCCTCAACTTTACAATGGAGCCCGCCGACATTGATGTCCCCATGGTCTTTGGCTTTGACACTTGGGACACTGGAACCAACCGCGCCTTCTTCAACGACATGTACGTCGTCCCTCGGTCGCCTCGTCGCGTCGCAGCACGTCTGACACATGATCTCTCTTTGCAGCACCTACTCGCGGCCGATTGTCCCGACCATCATCACCGCCATGACGATGGGCGAGAAAGCAAGCAACCCGGCCGTCTACGGCGAGCAGACCAATGCCATCGTTATCAAGCACAACCAGATGGTCCAGATCACGATCAACAACACTGACCCGGGCCAGCACCCGTTCCACCTGCACGGTCACATCTTTCAGGTTGTCCACCGGTCGTTCGACGTGCTCTCGGACGACCCTGTCATCAATCCGCCGATGATCGAGGGCCAGACCAAGGTCTACTCGCGCGACGTTGTCATGGTCCCCCCGGGAGGCTCGACCACCATCCGTTTCAAGGCCGACAACCCGGGAGTTTGGTTCTTCCACTGCCACATGTACGTCGTCCCCTTGATATGGAGCGCCCGTAGATGCCTGCTGACCATCATCTGTAATCTCAGTGACTGGCATCTGTCGTCCGGTCTCGCCTCGACTTTCATCGTTGCCCCGGAGCTTATGCAGTCGCAGCAGCGTCTCCCCGACTTTGTCCAGAGCCAATGTGCGGCCCAGGGCATTCCGTCAAGCGGCAACGCCGTCGGCCTCTTCTCGACGACCGACCTGTCTGGCCAGCCCCTTGGCCCCTACCCGATCAAGTCGGGCTGGACTGCCAAGGCGAAGGGCGCTATGGCCGGCTGCGTCCTCTCAGCCCTTGTCGGTGTCCTTTCGGTTATCTGGTCCGTCCCTTCGTCCGCCTCACCCGTCGGGGAAGCCTGAACTGACTCAAAGATGCGACACGCCCTCTCGCAGGTATTCGTGGGGTGCCCTTGACGAGGAGGAGATTGAGGCCGAGGAGCGCCGCAAGCACGACCAAAAGCAGGCCGACAAGGCTGCCGGCAAGAAATCGGGCGTCCTCGGTCTCGCTCAGAAGATTGCCGGCCGCCAGTAGAGCTTGTGTATCAGCCTTTCGACGACTTCCGACACTTTTGATAGGCGTCCTTTGCTCTCTCTCTCTCTTCTCTCTCTTGGGTCTCGCCTCCTTCTCATGACCGATATACAATTTCACGACCCCGACATCCTTGAAGAAGTGCATGATTCATAATTCTTCTTATCTTCGCTGCGGGCCACTTTCGAAAGAATGAGACGGGTGGCAAAGGAGATGGGTGCAAAGGCGACATCGCACCCTCCGAGTCAGCCATCGACATCGGCATCGATTTATTCAGCCCGCCGCGCCAGCGAGCGACTCCGCCTCCGTCGGACAAGATTGGGTGCCCGTCGTCATTCGTCCTCTTCTGTGCTCGCGACTCCTGCCCTGGGCAAGCACATTCTCTCTCTCTCGTCGAACCTCATAGCTTCACCGGCGCCGTCTCTACAGCCCGCTCCGTTTCCTTTACCTCAAAAAAATGGCACCCCTGCCGTTCCTCCCCGTTCTTTCGCAGGCCGGCTCGTCCTCGGTCGACCTGCTGCCTTCGCTGGCAGCTCTCGCCCCGATCGTCATCCCACTCGCGGCCCTCTCCGAGACGCTACCGATACTTGGGCCGCGGACAGCCTACTGGGTCGACGCATCGAGCTCCAGTGATGCCGATGCCGTCACCGAAGCGCTCAACAACGGCGCGAGCAAGGCCGTCATCGACCAGGCGCTGCTCGCTGAGCTCGCCGGCATCGACGCCTCGCGCCTCGTGCTTGACGTCGCTGCTGCCGACCTGACACAGATATCTTCAGACATCCGAGAGAAAGTCGGCGGTGTGCACGTCCGTGTCGATACCCTTGACGTCCAGCTTGATCTCGTCAAGAGCATCAAGAGCGCCTTCCCGGCCTCACGTTACGCCGTCTTCCTTGCCTCGTCCGCCTCGAGCCCGCCAACGCCGGCCCAGATTGCCAGCCTCTACCAGACGTCACTCGTAGTTGCCATCCCGACAGCTCAGCTGTCGGCGAGCTCGAGTTCGTCTGCTTGCAAGCTCTCAATCTCGGAGGCCTTCCTCGCCCCGCTCGCGACCGACCGGCCCGACGGCCTCTACCCTACGATTGTCTCGTCCTCGACTCACTCATCCCGGCCGCTCGGCCTCGTTTACTCGTCGAAGGAGTCAATCGCCGAGTCGATTCTCACGCTGAAGGGCGTCTACCAGTCGCGCAAGCACGGACTTTGGCGCAAGGGCGAGACGAGCGGCTCGACGCAGAAGGTCGTCCGAATTGAGAAGGATTGCGACTCGGACGCAGTCGTTGTTGAGGTCGAGCAGGCTGGCACTGGCTTCTGCCATCTCGGCACAACAACCTGCTTTGGTGCGGGCGAGTTAAGCGGCGTTGCGAAGCTCGAGGACACGCTTGTTTCACGCATGGCCGACGCGCCGGAGGGCTCGTACACGGCCCGGCTCTTCGGCGACGAGAAGTTGCTGCGGGCCAAGATTATGGAGGAGGCAGAGGAGCTCTGCGACGCGACCGAGAAGGCCGACATCGCCTTTGAGGCGGCCGATCTCGTCTATTTTGCCATGGCCCGCTGCGTCAAGGCCGGTGTCCAGTGGCGCGACGTCGAGGCCGCACTCGACAAGAAGGCTGGCAAGGTCAAGCGCCGCAAGGGTGACGCCAAGCCCAAGTGGGAGTCAAAGGTGGCCGAGACGCTACCCAAAGGAACGACAAACACGCCGACCGAGCCGAAGCCCGAGCCGCCTAAGGCAGCACCGGTGCCTATCCCGCCGAAGGAGCACAAGGACCCGGCAGCCATGATCAAGATGGCAACCATCCCGGCGCTATCGTCGCTCAGCAAGGAGGAGACGGCCGCGCTCCTCGTTCGACCAGTCCTCGACTCGAACGCGATGATGGCCAAGGTCACGCCGATCATCGATGCCGTCCGGACCGGTGGCGACGAGGCCCTCACCGCGCTCACGGCCAAATTCGACCGGCTCGAGCCCGAGGTCTTGGCGCAGGGCAACGTCCTCCTCCCGCCGTTTGCGCCCGAGTCGATGGTAATCCCGGACGACCTCAAGCTGGCCATCGACCAGGCATATGCCAATGTGCTCAAGTTCCACCAGGCACAGGCTGAGACGGAGCCTCTGATCGTCGAGACGATGCCGGGCGTCGTCTGCTCGCGCTTTGCCCGTGCCATCACCCGCGTCGGCGTCTACGTCCCAGGCGGTACCGCCATCCTGCCTTCGTCCGCTATTATGCTGGGCGTCCCGGCCAAAGTCGCCGGTTGCTCGACCATCGTCCTCGCGACACCGCCTCGCAAGGATGGCACTATCTCGCCTGAGGTTCTCTACGTCGCCTCGCTCGTCGGTGTCACCTGCGTCGTCAAGGCTGGCGGCGCGCAGGCTGTCGCTGCCATGGCCTACGGTACCGAGACGATTCCTAAGGTCGACAAGATCGTCGGCCCGGGCAATCAGTGGGTCACCGCCGCAAAGATGGTCGTCCAGAACGACGTCAAGGCGCTGGTGTCGATCGACATGCCCGCCGGCCCGAGTGAGGTCCTGGTATGTTTGCCCCGCTGACTTTATGACCGCCGCTCGCCTGGCGACAGGCGCTGACCCTCTTTGCCCGGTCCGCAGGTCATCGCCGATGCCACGAGCAACCCGACCTTTGTCGCCTCAGATCTTCTGTCGCAGGCTGAGCACGGCGTTGACTCGCAGGTCGTTCTCGTCGCTATTGACCTGACCCCGGAGCAGCTTTCAGCTATAGAGGAGGCCGTCGACACCCAAGCCCGCGCGCTCCCTCGATGCGACATCGCGCGCGTCGCGATTGAGCAGTCAATCATTGTCCAGGTCGCGACACGGCAGGAGGCGATGGACTTCAGCAACGAGTACGCGCCCGAGCACCTCATCATGCAGGTCGACAAAGCCGACGAGCTCGTCCCGCTCGTCATCAATGCCGGCTCTGTCTTCGTTGGTCACTGGTCGCCCGAGTCGTGTGGCGACTACGCGTCGGGCACGAATCACGTCAGTCCCTGTCTAAGTAGCGCATGTGCATCCTTGGCCGCAACTGACGCTCGCTATGTCTGTCCAAAATGTAGACCCTGCCAACGTACGGCTTCGCCCGCCAGTACTCTGGCGTCAACACCCTTACCTTCCAGAAGCACATCACATCTCAACACCTGACCGAGGAGGGCATCCGCGCCCTCGGCCCGATCGTCGTCCGCATGGCCGAGTGCGAGGGTCTCGAGGCTCACGCGTGCGTCCATGTCCACCTTACAGCTGTCTTTGAGTCAAAGCTGACCCTGTTGCCTCTTCCTCCGTCCGCAGCAACGCGGTCCGTGTGCGGCTGGCAGCGCTCAAGCGGTAGAGAAGGGTGGGGCATAAAATGATTTTTGAAACACACGCAAGGCGACCGGTAGGCTGACCGTCCCGGCTCTGTTAGCTTCCGCAACACATATTCATGTGAGTCAGGCCTGACGGATCGAAAGGAAGATGGTAAGAGGGTGCGGGAAGGTGGGGAGGCTGTCATGTGAGTAAACATCATTACAAACGCTGCCAAAGTTCCGTTGTCATCCGGGTGTCCTATAGCTCAGTTGGTGGAGCGTTCGACTATCACTTCAGCGCATTCGGAAGTGTCATCTCAACGCAACCGTGAGTGCCGCATGCATGCACTTGTCAGGCGCGCGGGGGAGGTCGCGCTGGGGAAGTGCACCGGCAAACCGCGCGCCCGCCGAGCCGAAGTCGCTGCCGCTCGGCTTCGAGCGGCTTCACCCTTTGTCCGACCGTCCCTCAGCGCCCCTCTCGGTCCCCCTCCACTGCCTCTCTGCGAACCTTCAATCGTCCCCAGTACTCTTGAGAAGAGAAGCCCATGCCTGCCGACGCCCTCATCGCCCCATTATCGGCTGCCTTCCTCGCCGGCATGTCGTTCCTGACCGTCGTCCGAGCAAAGTCGTGCGTTCCTAAACCCAGCTCGCCAAGCTCGCTTGCTTCAGTCAAGGAAACGCGAGGCATGGAAGGCTGAGTCGCCAGGCGAATTCAAGCTGACCCGTCCAAATTTGGTTCGACAGGCGCAAGGCTCGCTTTTACATCAATCTCGCGCTTTACGCGGGAGCGCTCCTCACAACCTCGGCCCTCGCCCTCGGCGTCGCTGTCGCACTAACGCTGGTCGGAAAGGTGCGTTCGCCAATTTGCAGATTGAGCTGCTGTAGCGAGATCAAGTATCCGCGCCCCTTAGCCTGAGCTTCTCAGAGGCGAGAGCTCGCCCAGCTTTCATGCTCTGATCGGCTCGACTTAGCTTCAATCTTCCTCCGGCTACTGACGCGTGCCTTACCCCCGTCGCATGTTCCCACCACGCGGACATCTAGGGCTTCAACACGAACTATTACGTCGCCCGCATCTTTTATCATCTCGCCTCGCCGGCGACCGGTCTCCGCCTGCGCGTCACCAACAGGCAGAACCTGCCGGTCGAGGGCGAGCCCGCGATCTTGGTCGGCAATCACCAATCGTTTGTCGACATCCTTTACCTCGGCCGCATGTTCCCCAAGCGGGGCGCGATTATGGCTAAGAAAGAGCTCAAGTGGATGCCCTTCCTCGGCTGGTGGAGTCAGTCCCTAATCACAGCCATCTCTCGTCTGAGGTTTAGCTGACCGCCATGCCCGCTTCGTAGTGAGCCTCTCGGGCACCATTTGGATCAACCGTGGCAACACGGCCTCGGCGCTCAAAGCCATGGCCGCAACGGCTGAGGACATCAAGCTCCAGAAGAAGTCGCTCTTCATCTTCCCGGAAGGCACACGCACTCTGTCGCCCGAGCTTACGCTGAAGCCGTTCAAGAAGGGCGCCTTCCACCTTGCCGTTCAGAGTGGGCTGCCAATCGTTCCGGTCGTTTGCCAGAACTACGAGGGGCTCTTCGGCAAGGGCCATTTCGAGAGCGGCGAGTGTGAGGTCCGAAGTGAGTACCTCCCAGCTTCGCTTGCGATGCGCGGTCACCATATACTTACTAAATGCGTTCAACAGTTCTTGATCCCATCCCGACCAAGGACCTGACGACGGCCGACGTCACGTCGCTTGCCGAGCGTACCCGCGAGGTCATGCTTGCCGCCCTCATCGAAATGGGTAATGCCGGCAAGCCGACCGCCCGGCTATCGAATGGGAGTGCGGCCACCGAAGGAACCGAGGTCACGCCTCTCCTGGCTCCCTCCGCCGCCGAGGGCGCCGCCTCGACCTCGACCTCAACCTCTTCCTCGTCCCCCACATTCGCTGAAGTCGCAGCCAGCGCCGCTTCGCGCGGGGGGGCTCGAAGTGAGGGCGAGACAGATGACGAGGGTGTCGTCCACGTCTCGCACTAACGAAGCGCAAGTCACAAGACCGCGGCGTCGCATTCCAGAGAGACGACCTCTCGCATACAGGAAGCGCAGAACAACGCTCCGGGCGCCCTGTTGGGTGCGGCGTCAGGAACACAGATGGTCTCCACGAGCGCGAGATGCAGGTCCTGAGATTCGGACCGCGCCGGACCCTTTGCTGCCGACGACCTTTTAGACGTGGCTAAGGTTCTGAGATGGCATGCTGGCCCTTAGACTACGACTAGTGAGCCCTGCGAAGCTCGAGTGCAATCATGCAAGAGATCACCGCTTCCGCTTGCCGCCGCTTCCCCCGGCGTACTGCCCGCTCGCGCTCATCTTGGCGAGCTCAGACGTGCCCGCGACCTGGTAGTCGCCGGCGCCGACGATACCGAGCACACCGCCCTTCTTGGTCATCCGACCCTGCCGCCGGACGGCCTCCTGCATGCGCTTCTCGATCTCGCCCTTGCCGGCGTCGTCGTGCTGCTCCCACTTGGAGCCCGCCGGCCGGACGGCGGCCTTCTTCTTGGCTGACGTTGTTGAGGCCGCAATTGCCGTTGGAGCCTCGCGCAGGGCGAAAGACTTCGCGAGATGTCCGAGGTGGAGGTTCTTGATGTGGAAGAAGCGCTTCTCCTCAAGCGGGTGCGTCGAGTACGACCGGACGTACGACTGGAACGCCTTTTGCGCGAGTGAGGTGTGCTGAGAGGCAGAGCAGGAAGCACGATGTTCAGCGGTGCGGAAAAGACGCCTCAAGGGTCAGAAGGAACCAACCTTGATTGTTCCGTGGACCCAGCGCTCGAGCGCGCCCTGGACCTCAGTCGCCCGCTCCTCCCACTTGCCGCCGCCAAAGCCGCCCTTGAGGACGCCCTCCATGCCGACGCCGTTGATCTTGACGGCGCCCATCTTGCCTTCAACCCACGGCACCCACTCCTTCTCACTCTCGCCAACGAATGCCCAAGCCTCGCCGCCAGCACCGACACGGGCTGTGCGACCGATTCGGTGGACGTACTCGGTCGAGCCGCCCTCAGTCGGCAGATCGTACTGAACGACGGCCCGGACGAGCGGCATATCAAGACCACGCGAGGCGACCGACGTACAGAACAGGATAGCTGACTCGGTCGCGGCTTTGTCGGCGAAAGCCTTGAGCGACGCCAGACGCGTCTGGAGAGGGAGCGAACCATGCAAGCGGTGCAGGGTCGTCTTGGGCAAAAGGACCGATGTCAGCGACGTCGGCTCGTCAAGAATCTTGTTGCGCGGCCGCTTCTTCTTGCCCTTTTTGTCGCCCTTGCCGGCCTGCGGTTTTCCCTCCGCCTCATCGTCGTCGTCGTCGTCATCCGATGAGTCGGCAGCGTCCGCCTCATCACCGTTGCCCTCCTCGCCATCTTCGGCCGAGGGTTCGCCCTCCTTAGCGCCGCCCATGCCAATGCCGCCAAGCATCTTCCAGTGGAAGTCGACCGAATCGGTCGTCGAGAGGAAAACGATAACCTTTTTGGGCTTGGCATCGGCGGCCGCCTTCTTGGGCGCGGCGACGAGCGAGCGTAGCAGTGAGACGAGCGTGACGAGCCGAAGCTTGGGCGGGGTGATGATGTAGGACTGGCGGAGCTGCGACGGAGGCGTGAATTTTTCCTCCTCGATGCCCTCGAGGTCCCCCGAGTCGGAACCGACGGCCTCGTCGCTGGCCTTCGGAGCGGGGGCAGGTGTAGCTGCAGCCGCAGGGGCAACAGCTTTTGCCTTGCCTCGCCGGGCAAGCTCGTCGAGCGAGACGTCCTCGCCGCCCGTCGCACGAAAGAGCCTTGGCCGACGAAGGGCCTGACCCGCAAGGGCTTGAACGTCCTCCCGGACGGTGGCCGAACAGAGAACCGTCTTACGCTCAACGTCCCAATCCCAGCCGCCGACGGTGCCGGCCCGGCCACCCTCGCCAAGCTCCTGGATGGCATTCTTACGCCGACCGTCCAGGGACTTGAGGATCGAAGCAAGTGTCTCGGCGAAACCGAGGTCCATCAGTCGATCGGCCTCATCAAGTACGAGCCACCGGAGCTTGGCGACATCGAGCGACGTCGTATTTTGCAGGTGGTCGAGCAGCCGACCGGGCGTCGAGACGAGGATCGGCAGGCCCTTTCTGATGCGCGCCTTCTCGTGCGTCCGAGTTGCGCCACCAGTCAACAGACCTGAGACGAGCCAGCGCGTGTAGCGCGGTCCCTCGGTCTCGCCCGGGGCGACGTAGTTGAGATTGAGCGAGAGGAGGCCCTCGAGGACGTCGTGAATCTGCTTAGCGAGCTCTCTAGTAGGGACGAGGATGATGGCGAGCGTGCCAATCGACCGGTCAATATACGATTGCGTCGAGAGCGGCAAAAGTGACTGAAGGATCGGCAGCAGGTACGTGAGCGTCTTGCCGGAACCCGTCTGCGACTGGATGAAGATGTCGCGCCGGCTCTCGTCCAGCGCTTGGGCCGAGGCGCCTTGTGACGGGGTCGGCAAAAGCATCGTAGGCAGGGCAGACCGCTGAATCGGTGTCGGCTGGCTAATGGCGAGCTTGGCAGCGAGGTGATGGGCCAGGAGGGGCGATAGTCCAAGCGAAGAGAAGTCTGAGACGGCGGCGCCGGCGGTCGGGGTGGCGGAGGGTGCATTCGAAGGCGCTATGAACGACTTGGACGTGCCTGTAGACGTCTCAGGCAGAGCGTCTGGGAGCTCTCCCCCAGACGAGCCAGCGTGATATGACTTGTGGTCGTGGGTGAAGAGGCTCGAGATGATCTGCTTCTTGGGCTGCGCGGTGCCCACCGCTGCCGAGGTCATCGGACCCGATGAGGGCTGGGCGGCTGCGACCTTGCCCTTAGACCGCGAGGCGGCGAGGTCCTCGTAAGCATCCTCGTCAAACTCCTCGCCCGCAAACTCGTTCGGGTCGAATTTGGGCCGCTTCGACGGCTTGAGGCCGATCGAGGGCGTCGAGGTCGGCGGCCGCTTACTCGATGCAGCGGGCCCTGAGGACGGTCCGGCCAAGGGTGCGGCAGCAGAGGTCGGCTTAGGTTTGGGCACGTACACCGGCTTTTCGGGCTTCCTCAGTGTTTTGTTCGCCTTGACCCTGCGACGGGGAAGCGAAGGTCTCGGCAAGGGATCAGCTCTGCTCCGGAGTGCCCGGGCACGAGCCGAGTGCGCGACGCGCGCAGAAGGACTGTCGGACGACCCACCGGTCGGTCCATCGGCCGCCCTTGACTTTCTCGCCTTTGCTCTTGGCGCCGGCGCCCGAGGGCTTGCTTGGTGCAATGTTGATGAAGAGATCGTCCATCCGTGCTGTGGATTGCTGCTAGAGGCGGGCGTCGAGGGGCCTCAGGCAGGTAGGTGCGTTGCTCGAGTCGAGTCCGCAGGCGCCCTATGAGTTTCTGCGTTACCCGACCTTCCCGACGGTTGCCAAGGACGTGCGCGCGAGGACGACACAGAGGGCGCGACCGACATCATTCTGCTGTGGCCCCCAGTCATCTCGAGTCGCTCAGGATAGGTGCGTAATACCGCAGAAGGCAGGTCGGAATGTGCACTCCTGGCGCCCGACCGTCGCCTCTGATCGTAGTAAGTGACGCTCACGACTTGCCCGGCCCGCCTCTCCCGGCTCCGGACCCACGCTCGCTCGCCAGCGCGTCGACCGAGACACGCGCGCCTCGTCCACCTTCGAACCGACAGCAGCAGTCTCGACCGGTGCGCCCTGCCGCCGGCCGCCTCAGCTCGAACGACAACACTGACGCTCGTTTCGCGACCCTCAAGTCTCATCTTCTTCGCAAAAGGCCATGATCACCTTCCTCCACGCCAGTGCGTCCCCGGCCGCCTCTCATCTCCGCCGCCCGATCGTCGCGTCCTGACCTGCGAGCTGACTGGCCCCCTCATATGTGCGCTTTCAGTCTCGTATGTCGCCGCTGTCGTCGGCTTCATCTTCGTGACGCTGTCGTTAGGTACGTGGTGCCGGCTTCAGAGGAGCCACGTTCTAGATGGTCCTCAAACGGCACAGAGCTGATCCTGCTCAACGCGTCCGGGCACCTCTTCATTTCTCGTCCTCAGCGAGCGGCCTGCTATGGATCGCCGAGGTCATCGAGGAGCACACAAAGCTCGCCAAAAAGATTGGCCGGCGGTCCATCTATGTGCGTCACCTCTCGGGTAACGAGAATGGTTTGGCTACCGCGAGGAGCTAGGCGACATCTCTCGCAGCGCGGGACTGACCTCAAACCTGATGTTCTTACCTGCCGCCCTTTAGGTCGTCATCATCTTCCATCTCCTCTTTCTCGTGCTCGACAAGTTTCCGCTCTGGAAGATTGCGTTCAGTATTGGTTGCCATCTTGTCTACCTCGTGCGTCTCGGCTCCTCTCATGGGCTTGCGGTAGCGCAGGCGCTGATCCGACTCATCCAACTCTGCCAGCGTAACTTCTCCTCGGCCTGGCCGATGATCAATCTCACCTCCCCTTCCTTTATCGCATCGTGTGTCCTCGTTCTTGCAGATCACTTCATCTGGTTCCGCCACTTCTCCGTCATCGCCGCTCGTGCGCGAACACCGATTCGCGCCAATGGCGCCTCGTCCTACGCCCGACCTACGCACGCCAGCTTCAACAACGGCAACGTCTATCACCAGGGAGTCGCTTTCATGGATGTCGCGAGCTTCTTCGGTGCGTCGCTCTTGCTGCTTGTCGCTGATTTGCTTCTGAGTCTGAGGCAATCCTTGCGGCTGTATGGGCCTCCTTCACCTAGCCATCTGCGTTTGGTTCATCCCGCTCTACCTCTTCCTCTCGCTCTCGGCGAACGACAACGCCCTGCCGTCGTTCGGCTCCAACCCGGCGGCCATCTCGTCAGCACCGGCAGCTAAGAAGCAGCCGCTCATCACGACGCTCTTTACTTCGGTTGCTGCCCGCCTACCACGTTCGATTGTGCCCAGGCGAGTGCGGCAGACGTTTGGCGGCCGGCGAGACGATACTGGCGGTCTGCTCGCTCCTCCCAGTTCAGGGACGCTCACTCCGTCCGGCTCGTCGCTCTTTGCGCCCAGCATCGGCTACGAGCCCTGGGGCGGAGGCGTCTCACCTGGAGCATATACACCGGGTGGCTCGCCCCTCGGAGCGGCTGGCACGCCAACCTTCCGCAGTGCGATCCCGAATCACACGGCCCTGCGGACCCCGCCGCCACCGCAACGTAGGGCTAGTGGGACGGAATACAGCGGTAGTGCGCGGAGCGCGGCCGCCACCCCGAGCGGAAGTCCGCGCGGGCCGACCATCAGCCTTGGCCTGCCATCCCTCAGCCCTCCACCATCGGGTGCCAGCGGCGCGCAGATCCGGCGAAAGACGAGCAACCTTGCGCTTAACTCGACGACGGCTGACAGCAGCAAGAAGGACGACTGAAGAAGCGATGTCAAAGATGCGTTAAGAAGCAGTAAATCGCAAGTGGATATGAGAGAGGCTAGAAGAGGAGCCCATTTGGCAGGAATCAAGGCCTGGCCCTGAACGACCCTCGACCGGCGACCCCTGCCTCGAGAAGCGGTGTTCGAGGCGTCAGTGGCTGCTGCTCGCCCGCCTCCTCGTCCGCATCAAAGACGGCCGCATAGCGGACGATGGGGAACTTTGAAGGGTGCTTCGACGAGAAGGGTAAACGCAGGAAGCCGTGCTGGTGGGGCGGCGAGTCAGGCTGGCGCGAGAGGTATCGGAGCGAGCGGTACGACAGCCCGATGGCCATCAGCAGTGTGACGTTCAAAAGCACGCTTGCCCTGTGGCATGAGGAGGGCAGGGGCGTCAGGATCAAGTCTCACCGCAAAAGCAGAGCGACCACCAACCAGAGGAAGAACGTCGATCGGTTCGAAACTGGCTGAGTCGCGGCACGCCCATCATAGGGAGGCGCATGACTGAGAGGATGGTCACCCGAAGCACTGTCATTGGATGGAGAGGCGGGCCCGATGCGAGCGATGTCCAGGCAGGCAAGACGAGTTGTCCAGTCAAACGAGTGAATGCCCTCGCTGGCCGACACAAACATTGGGTCCGAAGGCTAGCGAGACATCAGAAGGAAAGGCATGGTCAGTCGGCCAGCGACGCAGCATCAGACCCACCAGGACGCACCTCTGGTGCTGAAGCGTCGCAGACGAGTCGCAGCTTGAGTTGCTGCCGTCGGTTGACGTACTCCTCGCCGAGAAGCGTGACCTCGATGTCGGCTGGGTGTTAGGAGTCGTGCGCAGCACCAAGTGGTCAGCCGTTAACCCTCGAAGGACACACGCCCAGCGACTGGGACTTTACGCACCATAGTCGCTGTCCGAACGAGGCAGAAGTCGAGCAGAGGCGCTCTCGAGCGACAGTGCGACGGCTGCGACCGCCGTGATCCTCGGTGCCTCCGCTCGATGCGAGGGACGAGAGTTAAGCGTCGTCTGGCAGACGAGTGTTGACGGCGGGCACTGACGGCAGATGAATGATAACTGCTCAGCAACGAGCTCTCCTTAATTGGAAGGTGACCTTCTCACCTGCTCAAAGTCGGGCAGCGTGCCGTCGTGGCCGATGCCGCCGCCCGGACCGCACCGGCCAAAGGCGTACTCGATCTCGGAAAGCGACGGTGGACTGAGGACGCTGTGGCCGACCCGTCGGGTGCGGCCGAGGAGATCTCTGAGGTCGAGCGTCGAGCCGGCAAGAGGCACCTCACAAAAGGCAGCTTGAATGTTACTCACGCCTACTGCTAGAGCGAGGCCGAGCAGGCAGACGGTGCGGGAGATGGTCTCCGTTCGGACCATCGGGTTAGGCCGAACTGTCGCGACGGCGAGCTTTGGAGGGGGAAGAGCTGACTGATGGATTCGAGCTGCTGTTTAAGCGCTCGACAACAACCTTGACTTCGATGAGCAGCTCAAAAGTCGACAGACTCATCCCACTGAGGACGTGCTCTTGACCATCCGAGAGGAAGGGTACCGAGGAGGGAACAGCCCTCGGCTTGACTCCGGACCGGCCGGGCGGCTTGCCTTTGGCTCGCCTTGTTCCTTCCCTCCGGCCGCCAACCGGCCGCTCAGCAGAAGGCGCACCAAGCGACGCTGCACGCGGTGACCTCCGTCTTTCCATCCCTAGCTCATTTCCGGCCGAATAACCCACCGAAGTCCTCAGACGGTCGGACGCGCCTCCCTTCCTGCCCTCCTTGCTTGTCGCCCTGACCTGCGGCACGGGAGCTGCCCCCCGGTGCGACTAACGCGACGGCCCGTAGGCGGCCCATGTCGGGCGGGCTGGGAGATGGACCGGGTCCTTGAGTAGGATCGACGACGTCCTTAAAGACCCGCTGATGTCGACGAGGTGTTAGTCCTCTAACCACCATCGAGCAGAGCTCGTCACGCTTCTCTCTGTCCCTTCTCTCGCAGCAACAATAGCTCTTTCGCCCTCCCCGGATCACATCGCTTGCTTCGCGATGCAGCACAAAGCCACGAACCAGGGCATGAAGCCCCGTGCCGTCGATGGCATTCAATTCAAGTGGTCCGTCAACGGCAACTGGGTCACCTCGTCGCTGCCCTTGCTGACCTCAGCGCGCATGGCCCCCTTCTGTAGGCTCGCCGGTGCAGCGCCACAGAGCAACACGCACACGACCGAATTCGGTGCACCCTGGGCCAAGGGCGAGGTCTTCAAGTGCGTTCAAACAACGCTCGCACTTCTCGGTACGCTTCGGCTGATTTTGAGAGCCGAGCTTCTTCAGGTCAACGTCGTTCACCCTCACCGACGCGTCCGGCGCCGAGGTCCCCCTACAGTGCTGGCCGTTGGCGTACTGGCCCGACGGTTCACTCAAATGGTCGGGCCACTCGATCGCTGCTGGCACTGGCCTGAGCGAGACGGTACGTCCGGCGCTGATTTTGCGACTTAAGCGCCGCGTCAGACTGAACCCTACGCTTCATCTCAATGCGCAGCTCACGCTCACTCCTGGCACGCCGGCGGAGCACCCGACGCCGGTCTCGGTCGAGCAGACACCCGATAAAATTACGATCAAGTAAATTCTTCTGCAAGCCCGCTGTGCCGCCTCGCCTCCTCATAGTCGCTGATACCGCGCCGTCGCCTCCCTTGCAGGACCGGCTCATTCTCGGCCAAGATCTGCACGTCTGGTTCGACATTAATTGACTCCATGTCTATTGACGGCTCTAATAAGGCACAAGGCGGTCAGCTTCTCATTCAGTTCCAGGACGGACCCGACGACTCATCGACCACGCCGAAGTTGACCAAGGCGCTCGGCATTATTGAGTCGGCGATGGTCGAGCAGAACGGACCCATCCGTGCCGTCGGTGCGTCCTCGTGATCACCTTGGCGCTGCCTTCGTCTTGCGCTTATCGCTGACGTCCCATCCTGCTTCTGTCATCTGACAGTCAAACTCACCGGCCGGTACCACCCGCAAGACTCGGACCGAGCGCCCTGGCTGCCCTTCACGATTCGCTTCATCGTCGGAGCTGGCGGAACCGAGCTGCGGATCGTCCACGTGTACATCTACGATGGGGATCAGAACAAGGATTTCATCAAGGGCCTCGGTCTCACCTTCAAGGTGCCTATGACGGACAAGGAGTTGTGGAACCGGTGCGCGCGTTCTGCTCATGGACACTGGACCGCAACCTTCGGCTGACCATCTTCACTGCTCACTGACAGGCACGTACGCTTTGGCGGCTCCGAGGGAGGTCTCTTCGGGGAGGGAGTCGCTTGTCTGACGTGCGTGCCATTGCTGCCATGAGACCTTACTGGCCTCGCCCGCTAATTTTTCCTTCCTTGCAGCGGCCTGCGGCGGCAAATCGGCGCCGAGGTCGACAAGGCCCAGTTCGAGGGCTACGCGACGCCGGCCAGCTCGACCTGGCCCGACAATGTCACGCCCTACCTTGATACCCTGCCGACGTGGAACGGTGCGTGTGGCTTGCTGCGACCGCCCTTGGCAGCGTTGGAGCTGACCTGTTGTCTTCCGCCCCAATTCAGATTTCACGCTGCGGCAGCTCGGTCCTGATGCTTTCAACATTTGGAAGCGCATCGACGAGGGCGGCTGCTGGCTTACGCAAGCCGGTCATGGCAAGCGTGCGGCCGGCCTGGGCTACGTCGGGGGCGCAACCGGCGGCGGTGTTGTCTTTAGCCAGCGCAATTTCTGGCAGATGGCGCCTCGATCGCTGGACATCGCCAACGCCGGCAGCGACGCGGCCGACGTCACTCTCTGGGCCTACTCGCCTGCAGGCACCGCGCTCGACCTTCGACACTACTCGACTGTGGACCACAAGCTCAACCTTCAGTACGAGGACAATCCGGACGTGCGTTCTCAAGTCGTGCTCTTAAACTTTGGGCCTGATGTTGACGGCATCAGGCATATTCATCCAGCCCTCTGTCACGTCCACTCCATCTGGCACCGCCCGATCGTACGAGGTGCGTCTGGGTCTCGCGCGTTGATCCGATGGGGGTCATTCAAGCTGATGCGCCGCTCTTTGCACCCTCTCAGATGTCGCTCGTCGCCGTTGCATCTACGCCAACCCGCACAGCGCTGTCCGACATGTCGAAAACGACTTCGGAACCTCCGATGCTGCTGGCCTCGGCCGAGACGTACGCCGCACACGAGCTCTTTGGCGGCCAGTGGGCGCCGACGATCGCCGACTCGGAGCTCGAAAGGAAGCACAACACGCTGCTCGACTTTTATGTCAAAGAGGTTGAGCAGCGTCACTTCTACGGCTTCATCGACTTTGGGTGCGCAAGCTCTAAGCCCCTTCCCTGTATGCCGCTCGTTCGCTGATAGCTCTCTTGACTCTTTAGAGACGTGATGCACACGTACGACAGCATTCGCCACAACTGGCGTTATGACATTGGGGGCTACGCCTGGGTTCGTCCTCGCCAAAGCTTGACTGTCGCAGGTTGGCTGTCTGCTGACCAGTCTCTCCACCTTTCCGTAGGACAACGCTGAGCTCGGCACCGACCTTTGGCTCTGGCTCGCGGCTATGCGATCCGGCCGGTCCGACATCTTCTGGCTCGCCTACCACATGACGCGCCACGTATCGGAGTAAATTAATACGCCTGGATTTTCCTTGAGGTGACCTTGGTCTGATTTCGTTCCCATTCTTGCCTTGGCCTTCTTGCAGATCTGACTGCTACCACTCCGGCGAATTCGCCGGCCTCGGCTCGCGACATAACGTCAATCACGCGGGAGACGGCGCCAAGGAGGCGAGAGTGTCCGGGGGACATCTGCGCCGCCCTATGTACTATCTGACCGGCGGCGACGAGACACTCGGCGAGCTTGCTCGGTACGCGCTTCTGACGGATCAGACCATCATCAAGTGTGAGGGTTTCAACGCCTTTCCATTTCCGAACAGGCGCTGGCTGACCCTTTGTCAATCTCTGCCGCAGGGGAGTCGCTCCGTAACATTCTCCCCAAGCCGAAGGCGCCGACGCGCGTGCGCATCGGACCAGACTGGCGAGTTCTTAGACCTCCTTATCCTGGCCGTTTGACCCAGTGGGCTAAGACTTCTTCCCATGCTAGGTGTGCTCTCGTTGGAAACTGGCTCCTCGAGTGGGAGCGAACGGGCGATGAAAAGTACAAGAATCTGATCGAGACCGGCATGCGTGACATTAGCAATTTTAAGTACGGCCTTTTCACCGGCTACTCGTCGGCCGTCGGCTTTGACCCCAACACTGGCCACCTGTATGAGGAGGAGGACACGTCGCCGAGCTTCAAGGAGTCATACCACCGTCAGTACAGAGGCTCTCATCATACATGACGAGAGTCATCCGCTGACCGTCGCCCTTGCGCTTAACTTCAGTGACCATGCTCTTTGGTGGCGGCGAGCTCCTGATGGAGATCGTCACGCTGATCGACGTCCCGGCGTTCGACGCCGCCTGGCTCGACTTCTGCTTTCTATTCTCGGGCACCGACGCGGAGAAGACGGCCCGCTATGGCACCACCTTCAAGTCTGGCGGCTTCACTCAGCTCTACGCCAAGCTACTCGCCTACGCCGGCCTCCGCCGCCAGGACCAGTCGCTCATCGACCGGGCCTGGAAAACGTTCAATGAGAACAAGACCGGCGTCTGGCCGGCGGCCGTCACCGTCGGCGGCTCCGATGTACGTCCTCCTGCGTGGACCCCGGTCGACTGCAAGCTGACTTCATGATTGTCGCGTCGCAGGTCATCGAACCCATCGAAGAGATCTTTGGCATGGCGACCAATGACGCTGCCGCGCTTTCGCTCACCCTCTTCAGTGCGTCCACCTGCCTTCCTACCCCTCGAATCAGTTGCTGACACATCCAACACCCGCTTCTCCCAGCTTTGCTGAAGATTAATCCAGCCGGCGAGACCAAGCCGATGCCAGCCGTCGCCGCCACGTCTTACGCCGCTTCGATCTCATCACTCGACTCGGATGAGAGCGCGAGCACCTTTGTTGGCATCTACGAGGCCAAGGCTCGGAGCACGCGTCTGAAGGACGAGGGCTCTATCCGCGTGGTCCGTGTCGGCCGGGCCGCCGACAAGAAGAAGGTGGGCGGCCTGCGCCGGTTCTTTTCCTGCAGTTCGGACTCCAACCTCGACTAAAGAGTTGATGAAGGTGCCTCCGCCGACGCCTCCTCCTGACGCCACCGCCTGTTCGCATTCCATCTTCCCTTCACGCCCCTCCCGTTCAGCCCGACATGCCCGTCCTCGCCCGAGTACCCCAATCCTGTCCCTGCTTGCTCTACCACCTCTTTCTTCACGCCGGCTCGCCGATCATCTCTTTGTGCTCCCATGCCCCCGTCCGCGACTGTAAATGCCATCCGGGACCTCTCGATGCAACGACCCTTCCCCCCGATCTTTCGCTTGCCATGGGCCTGCCACAGTAGTGTTGCATCGTGTCTTTCGGATGTGGCCCGTCGTCGACGTGTCCAAAGGCCGCGCTGCCAGGCAGTGGCGGTCCCGCGTGGCTCGCCGGCGCGAGTTTGGCTCCGCGGCCGCCCCGGCCCGCCGGAGGGGCGTCACGCCCGGCCGGCTCCCGCCGAGCGTGTCGGAGGTATCGCCGGAGCACCCTCGTTCAACAGAGGGAGAGGACAACCACAGCACGCAGGCCGCGGAGAGTCGGGGCAACGGCTCCTCATTCTCCTCCTTTCTCTACATCCACACCCAATTCATCCAAGCCATCCAGATCATGACCGGTAGGGGCTGCCTCCAGGAGGGTACGCTTTTGGATGGCGAGGTCGCTGCAAGCCAACCGACCTCGACTGCGGCCGCTCCTACCTCCTCGACAGCGGCGCCGGCCTTCACACTCCTCCCCCTCGGCACCGGTGGCGGCCCGTTTGAGTCCGACTTATCAGCCTACCTGCTCAAGCCGGCGAGCTCGCGCTGGGCGAGCGGATGCATCAGTCTCGAAGCCGGCTCCGGCATCGGCGCTCTCGCTGAGCTGCTCGGCAAGCCCGGCGGGCACGCGCTCTGGGAGCAATTCGAGCTCGGGCCGGCGGGCGATCATGGCGAGCCATGGATGGCGGGCAAAGTCATGGAGACGATGCGGTCCTATCTCATTACGCATGCGTGCGTCCACGTTGGCTCTGCTAAAACTGGATGGGCGGGCCGATTGCTCGCTTCTACCTGCTTCGAACGCACGACTGACGATTAGTTCGTCCTGCGCCTCTCCAGTCACCTCGATCATACGGCTGCTCTCATCCTCGGCTCTGGCGGTCTCCCTCCTCCTGCACCACCGGTCACGCTGCAGGCAGCCGAGTCGCCTGAGCCGGCCTGGGTCAGCACGCGAGCAGTCTACGCCGCGCTCGAGACGCTCGTCAACCTTCAGAGTGCCTTTGAGGAGCGCATTTGGCCGTCGATAGCAGGCTTCGAGGCAGCTCATGGGACAAAGATCGTTCGCTTCATCGAGATTGCGCCGTCATCACCAGCCGCACTGTCAGCGCCAGCAGTGGCGGCGCATCCATCAACCAGCGTTGCCCAGCCTAGTGATCGGAAACTTCGGTCACGCAAGCCGGCATCATCCGCTCCTCCACCAGAAACTTACAAGAAGCAGACATTGCCGGCCATCACTCACCGCGACTCCCAGACATCCGTCTCGCCTCCGACGACATCGTCGTCGTCGTCCATGCCCTTCCACGTTCAGGAGCAGATTTATACGCGGCTGCCTACCTCGCCGCCGATCTCTGTCCTTGCCTTCCCCATTTCGCACGGACGGTGCGCCATTGCCCGCCGGGGTAACCTGAATGTCGCGCCCTGCTGTGGGGCTACCGTTGACAGCGCTGCTGGTATCGAGGCTGTCAAGGGCGCAAAGCGCAAGCGAAATGGCCACGCTGACGCCAAGGGCAAAGGCAAGGCGGCAGAAGAGGTCGAGGCCGAAGCGATGACGTCGTACGAGGCGAGCGCCTTCTTTGTCCGGCTTGATGGAGTTGAGCAGGGCGTTACAGGCGGGACCCAGCGGCGCGAGTTCTGCTTCTTCGGAGGTGCGTCGTAGCTTGCATCTCAGTAGACGACCCTTATCACTAACGAGCTTGCGAACTCGTTCTTGAAGATGTCGAGCCAGACTCGATATCCCTCCACCCTCGCAATCGCAGAGTCTGGGAGGAGGTCGCCTACCGTTTTCGCGCGGGCATTCTTGATTCTATCTTCGTGAGCTACTATCGAAGTCAAGGGAAAGCTCGGACACAATCGAACAAAGCTGACTATAGCTCCTTTCGTCGCTACAGATTGAGTGCTCGTACGACAACTCGCGGTCGGACGAGCTCCTCTATGGCCACCTTTGTCCGCGTCATGTCCTCGCCGAGCTCGCCATCCTTCATGAACTTCTTGTCGACCGGGCGCGATCCACATCCCTCAGCTCGGCGGGAGATGCTCGCGTCATTGAGTCCCCGTCCGCTTGGTTGCGTGGCCTGAAAGTCCACATCATTCACGTTAAGGAGACCCTCGAGTCACTCACGGCCGATAGCGGCGGAATCCGTGGCCGCGTTTTGCGCGAGCTCAAAGAGGGTCAGCTGACGTTTGCGAGGGGCATTCTATCCGAAGTTGAATTCAAGCTCGTCAAGCGCGGCGAGCTGCTCAGTGCGTACCTCCTCAAGGCCCTCTCATCTGTGAGGCCCCACCTATGGCAGATGTTGACGGATGTTTCTCTCCCTCCCCCACCCTATCATGCCCACCAGCTATATAAGAGTACGCTCTCCCGGCCATCACCCTCGCTCTTTCCTTTCTTGTCTTATCCTTCTGCATATGCTCCCAGTGAGGACACTCCTCTTTTGTGGGCCTCGGAGTATTGTTCACCCCCAGCTGTTACCGCACGCCTCCCCTCGAGGCCATGTACTCATGCACTGCCTGTTCGCTGACATGCGCCGCCGAGGAGAAAGGATGCAGAATATAGGATCTGCAGGACGGGCCTTTGGCGGGCGGGTCAAAGCCACACCGACCGAAATGGGTTGTTGCCGCCGACAAGGCGCGGCTGGCCGCCTGCTGTCGATGCAGTTGAAGGAGAAGGAGAAGGGGCGAAGCGAATCTCCTGCTCGCTGCGACCACCCTCACTGAGGGCGTCGACGAGCCAGTAATGTGATCGAATGACGGCCTGCGACTCAAAGCTTGCGGGCGAGTCGGCCGTGCCAGGCGAGTCGATGCGAAAGAAGGGCTCGATTGCCGGCCTCTCGAGTACGGTTTCAACCCGGCCGGTATCGTCGAGGTCCAACGCCTCGACTTCGAAGAGACGAGTCGTCGCCCGTGAGGTCTGACAAGGAGTGCGAGGTGGATCAAGCCGGGTGGGATGCTGTCTTACGGTCGAGTACTCAGTCTGGAAATCTAGGAAGGATTCCTCTTCGAGGTCAATCGACCGCCGGCGTGACGAATACCGCGAGCTGGTCGGCGCAAGCGACGTCTGCGAACGAAAGTGGGACGGTCTCGGGTATGCTGCTGGTGCGGGCGAGGCGAGGTCTGGAGCGGATGTGATTGAGTCGCGCGTGAACATGTTGCGCTGCGAGTGAGCGAGGGATTCATATGACGGCGAAGGATTAGAAGAGTCGATCGTGTAACGGCTTTGGGGCCTTGTCGACCGTCCGTGGTCGATCTCGAGCCCGTCATCAGAGTGTGAGCGCAGACTGCGTTTGTCGGTCTTCTCAAGGAAGCTGGAGCGGTCGTCATCAACAGCGGAGGGCGTGTACGGCGGCGGCTGGTGGCGGGGATTGCGGCCGTGAGACGTGCCCTGGCCCTGCAGTTCGTACGCCTGTTCGGCATCCTCCTTGGTCTTCCAGTTGGCAGCAAGCGTGAGCGGCTTAAGGCCTCGCTGGCGAGCCCGGACGCGTTTGACGTCACTGCGCTCCTTCCAGCGCTGCTCGAGGTCAGCACGCGTCCGGCCCATGAAGGCAAGCACGCCTTCGACCCCATTTCTGCCGAAGACCGACTCGGTCGTCTTTTGCACCTGGATGTCGTCCATGCCGGCCGCCCAGCGCTCGGTCGCCTCGCGGGTCCGCTTGCGCTCGTGTTTGATGAAGAGCAGCGCAGCGACGACGGCGATGATGATGATCAAGGGGATGAGGATTGTCAAGACGTGGATTGCCTTCTTGGTCGTCGCCGTCGTTGCCGTCGAACTAGCGATAAACGTCTCGAGACAGATGGCGAGGAAGGGAACGAATGTATCGGAGCAGGTTGGAGTATCGCAAGTGCCCGAGGATGCGACTATGCCGGCAGCATCACACGAAAGGCATTCGGTCGCCGAGGGACCAGTGCAGCTGGAGCACGAGTTGTCGCATGATCTGCAGACACCGGATGGGGCGTCGAAGAACTGCGACCGACCGCAGACAGGCAGGCACCGTCCGTTCGACAAGACGGGCCGTGAGGGAGAGCAGCTGAGGCATCCGTCAAAGGACTGCCAGGGAAGAAAGTCCAAGCGGCACTGAGTTCAGTCATGGGGGAACCCAAAGTGCGCGACGAATGGCTTAGGAACGTACCGGACCGCTACAAGTAGCGCAGTCACCGTGACAGGTCGTGCAGGTGCCGTTGTTGGCAAAGGTTGACGCGACGCAGTTCGAGACGCACGAACCGTCCATAGCGAGCTGGTTTGAGGGGCAGGCGGTGCAGTAGGAGGCGTACCCCTCACATGAGACGCAGCCGGCACTGCAGGCTGAAGGACCACAAGCAAGGTCGGCTTGGACTGTTTGGATGGAACATCTCCGGTCGAACGCACCATGACACACGCTCGAGTCGCCGTCTCGATAGCTACCGGATGGGCAAGACTCCACGCACACGCCGGCGGTCGATAGCAGATAGCCATCGAGACAAGCCGTCGACCTGAGCTTGGCGCGGGACGCGCCTGGTGCGACGCAGCCGGTTGACTTAGCGGGACAGGCTGTAGGGCACAAGTGTCAGCCAGGGTTTGGTTCTGGACACCAGATCTATCGAAGATCTCAAAAGGAAGGCTCACTGTCACACGCGCCGATTGCAGGGTCCAGCCAAAAGCCTTGCGTGGCGCCGAAGCCTGCGCTCGCCTGGTCGCAAGTCTGCGTGGATGAGTCGACGTCGACGCAGTGGCCTTGCAGAAGACCTTTGCCGGCCGAGCAGCTCAGGCACTCGGCTCTCGATGACCCGAAACAAGTTTCGCCGCAAGTCGGGGAGCATCTGCCGAAACGACGAGATTGTCAGCAATAGCTGCGTGATATCGCCACTGAGCAGGGAAGAAGGACTCACGGCGAACAGGAGGAGGTAGTTGCGTCCCAAAAGTTGGCGCCCGAGCATGAGCTACCCTTGCCGCTTGGCCCGTTGCTTGAGATGCAGCGGCCGAGCTCGACCTCGAAGCCCGCGACGCACGCCATCGCTGCTCGGTCGCTCGAGCAGGCGGTCGCGTGCGGTCCACAGGCAATGCATTCACCGCCGGACGAGGTGAAGCCAGCCGCACAGATTGAGCACTGCAGGTGATTTGTCACTGTCGCATAAGTCGGACGATCGGCGGTGAGGCGGGGAGACGCCCAACCGGGCGAGCAAGTGCAGGTTGAAGAGGAAGTCGAACCAGTGCACTGGCCATTGAGGCAGTTACAAGCTTTGGAAAGGCAGTATCAGGCCGGTCAGCAAGGGTACCTTCCAACGCATCCAAGGGGACTGACTCACTTGTTGTCGAGTTGAGCAAAGGCGTGGCCGCGCACTGGCCGTTGCCAAGAAGGCCGTCATTGCATTTGCCGGTCCTGCAGTGGCTGGCGCAGTCTGGAAGCGCGCGAGGGAAGGCAATCTCAGCGTAGTTGTAGCGGATCAGGCGGAGTTGAGGACACGCACCGAGGCAGTCGGGTCCCCAGTGCCCGGGAGCACACTCCTCGCAAGCTGGCCCGGAGAAGCCAAGTGAGCAGACGCACGTCCCATTGCGGCCGAGGATGTCTTGAGAGGTGCATGAGCCTCCTGCGGCGCAGGGGTCAGCGCAAGCGGCTAAGAAAAGTCGGTTCAAGACGTCGACAGGAATTAGACATACAGCCTACGGCTTGAGGTCAGCAGGAGGGAAGATGTACCACTCTGGATGTCGAGCACCTTGAAGCCCTTCTTCGGGCCAAAGCTGAGCGGAGCTCCCTCGAGGTCGGCGAGGCTAGACCAGATGACATGCTCGTTACCTTTAACAGTCCGTAGCTTGAGCCAGGTCTCCGGGCTGACAATGAGGCTTCGCACGCTGAGTGTTGCGTTGTCGGCCGCCCAACCATGGGCGAATCCCTCACTTTGACCGCCGGACCAGAAGGCGCCCTCGTACATTCTGACGCCCCGGAACGAGGGTAGCAGGTGGAAAGGACTCGCGCTTCTCGAGAGCGTGTAATTGTTGAATGGCTTGAGGCCAGCTAGTGGCCCCGGGCCGGACGCGTTGGCTTGCAGAGCGGGCGGCAGCGGGTTCCCGTAGGTGCCAGGAAGAAGGAATATGGAGTCGTTGGACGAGGATCCGCCAAGCTGAGGCAAGTTCGAGAGAGGGGTGGAGATGTCGGTGCAGGATGAAGGCGAGCAGATGGTTGTCGCCCCTGCCGCGGTGGCTGCGGAGGCAAAGAGATCAGGCGACGTACCAAGAAGCGCGTCAGCTCAACCAGCGGGTATGAATAAGACTGACCGCGAGCACTCACCTGATGGCATCAAAGCAGCTGTCAGGGCGAGAGAGAGAGGGCCGAGCGGAAGCATGCTTGCAGAAAAGTTCCGCCGAGCGAAAGTAAGGGGGCGCTGGACTAAGCAGGATGGTGGTCAGAAGGATGGCGGTCGCGCAAGCTCATTCGTCGGCCCTCCAACAGGCGAGCCTGACGCTATCGGGCGACGATGGGCTCTGAATCTAGTCTCGAGCGACGTACAAAGGGAAGGAGGTAGCAGGTCAAAGGGAGCAGCTCGACGGCGGCTTAACGAGCGGAGGCCCGCTGGCCTTTTGTTCGGGCAATCGGCGTGAGTACGGATAAGGGGCCAGTGGGCGTTTCAGCTTTCGATCGTTGGCTTAGACGGAGCCCCGCCAGCGTCTGTCGCTTTGCTACAAATGGATGTCAGAGGATCAGTAAGGCACCTGTCAGCAGGTTACGACGGACAATTTCAGAGTTTTGGATGAGATGATGCTGTGGTACGAGAGTGAGCCCTTCGCTTAATCTCATAAACATTGCTCGACTGCGGTCGGACGGCGATGCTTTGCAGATCCTGGCACACGCACACGAGCTCTCGCTCATTTCCGTTGTAATGCTTCAAATTCCACCCCGGTAAAGTACTCGATCTTGGCGCCTGTACACGCCGACAACCTCAGAATCTTCACTTGCCCGCACGGACGAGCACGCGTTTCTCAGGTGACTTCTGCTGGCCGGCCGGTCGGCTGACACTTGTCAACGAGCGCAGCCGATGAGCGATGCCTCTTGCGCTGCGTGCAGCCAGCGCGTCGAGCCGACAAGGGAAGGAAAAGGGGTCGATCGTTCTAGTACGCGCTCAGTCCTAGAGCTCGTATGAACCGCATGGCTTTCGTGAAGCAGTCAAGAGTTGGTTCTCGTTCTTGAGAGGAATGAATGAGAGGACCAACCGACTCGAGGCGCTGACGTTCGTGATGGCGGCGGAAGGCGACCTGCACCCTGCGCGCCATCGCTTCTGCCATCACAACCACCATCCGCCTTCCCAGTCTCCCAAAGCAAACCAACCATTCAAGCACAACGCGAACGCAAGATGCCGTACAAGAAGGACCAGCAGGTGACGTACCAGGCGGGCAGAGGCACCGCCACAGCGACTGTCGTCGGTCTAGCCGGGACGACTGGTCCGTTCGATTCTCCGGGCAGCCTCCTGTGATCACTCCTTATCGAGCCGAGACCCGGGCTAGGGTCCTTATTGAAGTCCACTTCCCGACCAGACAAGGGAGAACCGAAATACGAGTTGACAAGTGCGACGCCTCTCCGCTAATCGCACGCGAGCCTTTGTATGAGGCGATCGAGGCGTCAACTCCGCCCCTCTGGGCTTGGGCGACTGAGCGAGCTGACACCTTGTCATCTTGTCTCGCCCGCCGTTAGCCGAAGCCGGCAAGACTGTCATCCGCCGCGTGAGCCTCCCTCTTTCGCCTGTGGATGTCGTGTTCTCCTTTGTGTCATGTGAAAAGCTTCGAGCCATTGACGCCGGCGGGTTGACGAAAACCGATCCAATCATCTTGCAGGAGAGCCTGCTCGCTCGGGCCTGCTGAGACTGTCCAGCTCGTTTGAATATATAGCGCGTCTGCTCGGTCCTAGGAGCGATGATCGACGCGGTCGGCTTAACTGGAACTCTTCCCCTCAGGCACGTGAGCGACGCTTTGGCAACATGCTGTCACTCACCGATCGCCCTCATTCGCGCATACAGGCCCTAACACTTTCGCCTTAATGGCTCTAGCCTCTTAGTTCTTCTCTCGTCTTGCGATAGTCGGGCTGCCAAAGGGAACGGGCCAGGCATGTGTAGGGGTCAATCTCTGATGGCGCCTGATCTGAGCGAGCTCTCTTTTTTTTCTCAACAATTTCTTCGGTTGACTGCCCCTTCTTCTGTCCGTTCCTGAGCAATGAGACAACATGCTTGGCAAGAGATACATCAAGGAGGGTCGGCACAGGCGCTCAGACGACGCGAACCACGACCTTGCCGATGACACCGCCGTCCCACTGCGCATGGTAGGCCGCCTGGACATCCTCGAACGCGAACGTCTTGGAGATGAGCGGCCGCAGCTCGGCTTGAGCAAAGGCGTCGCACATGTCCTCGAGCTGCCGGCGGCTGCCAATGAGGATGCCCTGAAGCCGAGCCGACTTATAAAGAGCCTGAGCACCGATGTTGGGGTGCTCCTTGTGCTCGCCATTTGAGAGGACGCCGATGGCCTGTAGTGTGCGTGGAGCCGACAGTCAGCTGTCGACCTCTGCCACGCTCGCCAGACACAGGACGCACCGAGATGACACCGCTCTGCCGGATGGCTTTGAAGCTGGCTTCAATCGTGCCGGCACCACCAACCTCGAGAATGCGGTCTACACCAACGCCGCCTGTCAGCTTGAGCGCCTCGGCCGCCCAATCCGGGTTGGTTTTGTAGTTGATGGCGTGGAAGCGGAGGCGGACGGCCTTCTCGCCGGCTTGCGCGACAAGGTGCTTACGGACGACCTCAAGCTTGTCGTCTGACGACGAGGTGAGGATGACGCGCCCACCGGCGTGAAGCGCAAACTGGGCCGTGTCAGGGCGCGATCCGGTCAGCAAGCCCCTTTGAGCAAACGGAAAGGCCAGCCCGACGCACCTGGGCTCCAAAGACGCTGACGCCACCAGTGCCCTGGAGAAGAGCTGTCTGGCCAGGCCGGAGGGCCTTTTCGTCGCCGAATCTGAGAAGTTGAGTCATTGAAAGGTCAGCCTAGATATGACGGCGACGCCTCTCCGAGTCGCACATGCGACTCACAGGGCGTTCCAGGCAGTCAGCGCGGCGCAGGGGAGCGTCGCCCCCTCCTCGTACGAAAGATGACTGGGGATTCGGACGAGGCCATAATCCTCCAGGATTCGATACTGCGTGAGCATGCCATCTGCCTGGGCGCCGAGCGATGACGGGAAGTAGGCCGCGTCGTACTCGCCGGCGAGTTGAGCCTGCGTGAAGTTGGCCTGCAACGAGCAAAGGTTAGGGGTTACGTTCACAAGCAGGCCATGAGGGTGATGTAAACGTGAGAATGACGCACGATTACCCGGTCGCCGACCGACCATTTGGTGACGTCCTCGCCTACGGCAACAACCTCGCCGGCGCCATCGGACGCCGGGATGAGCTGACGGAGCCGGCCAACGGTGCTTTGTCAGCAAGAAGTCTCCAAAACAGGCCACAGGGCGACACCCAACTCACGTCTTGCGGCATCTCGGCCGGGTAGAGGCCCTTGGCGACCGCCAGATCGCGGTACTGCAAACTGACGGCATGGACCTTGACTACGACCTGGCCGCGCTTAGGTGCGGCAAGCGGCGTGTCTGTGACCTGCTCGAGCCCGTCAAATCCCCGTCCCGGATTGACGCGCCAGCGGCAGAAAGTCTTGGGAAGCTCATGCGACATTTCTAGTAGATTGAAAGAGAGAAATGAAGGGCGGCGCGGTAGGGAGGTGCTGGTGATGGGAGTTGGAAAGGAAAGAAAGGGCGATGTGCGAGGGCTCAGCTCTTCGATCAGTCGGTGCCCTACTGCTGCGCGGCACGCCGCTCCACTTTCGCTGACAAAATATCGGTCTCTAAAGCGAGGGCTCAGCTCTTCGATCAGTCGGTGCCCTACTGCTGCGCGGCACGCCGCTCCACTTTCGCTGACAAGATATCGGTCTCTTTAGACGACTCAACGTCACGGACCCATCTTTCTGAGAGTGTTCAATCTCGAATCGCTTCTCAGGGGAAGAGCATATAAGATGCTTGGCGACACGGCGGAAGCCAATGCGAGACGAGCGACGTAGACCTCGCTGGCCATTGATAACGGCGGAGGGAGAGGCAAGTGAGAGACCTCAGAGCTGCTTGAGCAAGCACTGCTGCCCCGGAGCTGGCCGGCGCGCGCGCGCGCAGCCGCCCCTCGACCCTCGCTCACTTTCCTCCTGAATTACCTCTGCCGAGTTTGGCGGCTGTCAACCTCATGTATCCTCCCTCGGACCTTTCGTGATTTTGCCTCCGCGCCCGCGCACCAGACGTGTTCTCCGCTGCTCGCGAGAAGCTATGTCCATGACCTCGACCTCGACCTCGACCTCACCACGCGGACGCGCGCGGTGACACTCTCTGCTCGCTCACCGGCGACCACCGCAACGAGAAGAGATGACACAAGCTGTTCGCGACTTGCACGGCCGTGGCGGTTCAAGTGGTGTTACTCTCATGACAAGCGGTTGCGTTTCAGATGCCACCCCTCCGCGGGCCAGGGCACCTAGGGTCACATCTTGACGTCCATTACAAGCCCGCATCGCACTGTGGAGTCTTGGCAATCACGGATCCGTGATCAGGGAGGCCAGAAGAACGAGCCCACCAAGTTCCATGGCGATCCGTTGCGTTTTGGATGCCAACCTCATGTACCGCTTCTCCAATGGCACAAAGAACTGACGTCGTAACCCTACGGGAACTGCTGCTGCTGCTGCTGCTGCTGCTGCTGGCCCTGGCCGCCCTGGGCACGGTTGTTGCGCGAGCGGCCTCCGCCGCCGCCCCCGCCGTGACGCGGCCCACGGCCGCGGCCGCCTCCACCGTAGCCGCCGGCGCCGCCGTCAAAGTCCTGGCCGAAGGTCTGCATGTTGGTCTGGCGCTCCTCCTCGCGCCAGGCCCGGCCACGAACGACGTTGCTCCCCCGTGGCGGAGCCCGGCCGCCACGGGCCGTGCCTGCAAAGTCTGGCCGAAGGTCGGACGAGATCGAGTCAAAGAATGAGGTCGACTTGTTGTAGAACTGCTGCTTGGCCGGCTCGCCCGACGCCGTCGACGTGCGGCGGTGGTCCTTAGCCTCAGCCTGCTCGTCGTCGGACGAGTCATCCGAGTCTGACTCGACCAACACCTCGCCGGCTTCCTTCGCGACGGAAGCCTTATCGAACTTTCTGTTGCCGGCCTCGAAGTCAAACTCGGTCTCGGGCACGGTGACGCCGGCCGGTGGTGTCGGCTGCGGTCGCCCCGGCTGTTGCTGAAGCTGCTGGTGCTGAGGCTGCTGGTGCTGCTGGCCGCCGCGCGGCGGACGCTGACCCCGACCCTGGGCAGGAGCAGCGTTACCACCGGTGGGCGCGCTGGGCACCGACGACTGGCGCGACGACGCGTTGAGTGCAGCCGGGCCGCGACCTCCGCGCGAGACGCTCATCTCGCCGAGCGCGCGCTCAATCTTGTCCAGATTAGTCTGCGCAGCGTTGGGCAGGAGCGCCGGTGCCGTCGGGGCGTTAGGCAGCGGCTTGAGCGAGATTTGAGGGACGGCCGCCCCACTTGTCGAGGCAGGCGGCGACTTGGCCGCGCCGGCCGCAGCGACGGACGAAAAGGTGCCCTGAGCCCGAGGGCCGGCGGGGGCCTCAGGCGATGCAGGACCGGCAGGCTTGCCCGAAGATACCGAGTTCGAAGCCGCGGCCTTCGAGGCCGAAGCGGCGGCCGCTGCGGGTGCTGGGGGGGTGCCCTCGGCCTGCTGCTGGGCCTTCGGCCCAGAAGGGCCAGAGCCCGACTGCTGCTGCTGCTGCTGTGGCGGCGGTGGGGCAGACCCACCGGGAGTCTGGCGTTGGATCATCGGACTGCCGTTCTGCTGGAAGGGCGCGCCGCCCATTGGCGGCGGGTAAGGTGCGCCAGGCGGGCCGCCAAAGCCGCCGGGCCCAGGACCATACATGGCCCCCTGCGGTGGCCACGGACCCTGGCCAGGAGGCGGCGGAGGCATGCCGTAGCCGCCGTAAGGGGCGCCAGGTGGACCGCTAAAGGGAGGATAGCTCTGAGGAGGCGGAGGTGGTTGGGGATAGCCGGCCGGCACCTGCGGCGACTGCTGAGCGGGCGGCGGACGCGACGCAGCCTGATGATCAAGCGTATGAAAGTTTCAGCATCGGTCGCCCAGTCGAGAAGCTCGCTGCAAGGTTGACTGACACCCATGATCGCCGGGTCGTCCGGAACGGCAGCAGCGGCTCCAGGAGCTGGCGACTGCTCGATGGCAAGGTCCTTCACATCCTTGGCCCTGAACGCCGAAGGAGGCGAGCTCACAGCCGGGTCAGCCGTCTGCGTCAAGGGCTCCCTGTACCGAGCCAGGTGCGCACCGGAAGACGACAAAATCATAGACGCGATCGCTCGGCGGCACAAACTGGTCTTGCGGCTTGCGATTCTCGGTGCCGCGAGACGAAACTGGCCGGGGGCGAGGAGAAGGAGGGACAAAGATCGTCAGCGCCACCAACTCGGCCTGGCGCCCGCCGACACATCGTTCGCGACGTACCGTTCTCCAGAGAGATGGTGCTTTCCTGGTGATCGATCGAGTGAAGCCGTCCGACGTAGCGGATGTCGCTGACCGAGGTCAGCGTGATGATGGCTCTGTCCAAGAGTGCGAGCAGAGAGCGAAGAGCAGAGGGAGGCGGATGAGCATCTGGACGAGCGACAGGGTCGATACAGGGCCAGGCTGCTGGCGACACAGATACGCACCCGATGAAGCTGGCGGCCATCGAGCGGACGTAAAGGAGGCAGGAGGGAAGAAACGGAGGGGAAGAGAAGGATGCGGTCGAACTAGCTGTGCTCTCGCTCAGACAGAGATGGCCTGCGACGGCGGCGCGGTCTTCTGCCCGCGACCCGTTTCTATTTTTCTTTTGCGCGGTCGGCCTCGCGAGGTCGCGGGCAAGGCGCCGAGGGGTGCACGTCTCGACTAACGACCGCAAGCGTTGGACACATTTGCCTGTCCTTCCCAGGCTGCATAGCAAAAAGAATGAGCAACCGGTCATAATCGATTCGAACGGTGCACCGCTCGGAAGTCGGTCCGAATCCAGTCGGCCCGGAAGACGACACGCTCCTCCCAATCGTCCGGCATGGGTCCGCGCGCTTGGCCGTCGTAGTCGCCGTTGTCATCCTCCTCGACGATCTCCTCGGCATAGTGAGCACGGACGTGGAGGGTTACAGAGTCGGAGGTGATGGCGGCGACGGTGCCGTGATGAAGGGCGAGCGAGGGCGAGTACGTCGTCGGGTCAAGGATCAACTCCTGTATGCGGGACCAGTGACGTCCGGCGAGGTCAGCCTTCGGGCAGGCCTGAGGCAGCGATCATGAGCAAATTGCGCACCGTGAACAGCAATTCGGAGCCGATGCGAAGCGCTTCCCAAGGAAGCGGGTTGGCCGAAGCGAAAGCCGCCTCGAGCCAGGCCCAGTCAGCCTCGTCCTTTGGTGCCACCGAAGTGGCGGAGGCCGCAGTGCCAGGCGCTGAGCTGGCAACAGCCGTCGCCGCCACCCTCGCCGCTGCCGTCGGTGCGACTGAGACCGGCTCGTCGGCGCCATAGTCGAGCGCCAGCGCACCCTTTTCCCAGACCTGCTCCTTGACCTTGCTCTCTTCGAGACCGAGGTAGGCCGCCCAGGCCCCGCCGCCGACGCTGGCCTCCCAGACGGGATCTTCGACGTCGACCGAAGTGACAAACATGCCCGCTGGCAACGATGTCGGCGGACGATCTGATGGCGCGGGCATGTGCGGCCGCGGGGTTGACGGTTGCTGGCCCGCAGCAGACGGACGCCCCTTCTTGCCCTTCCTCGCCGACGCGAAGGCTGAGGTCGGCGTGCCATATGAGGCAGGCGGTTCAACGGCGGTGTAGCGTAGAGCACCGCTGCTACTGCACGGCTGCGATAATCGGCTCGGGATCGGCGTCTCTGGCTGATTGGACACGGGACTAGCCGTGTCCGACGTGACGGCGCCGGAAGGCGTTTCGGATCCTGAGGGCGAATCAAAGACGGTCTTGAAGCCAGAGAGACCGCCCACTACTGCCTTTCGGAAGGCCTTGCTCTTGTTGCGATTGGCCGAGATGGTAAATGGGATGGCGAGCTCAGTCGCTGCGGGCAGCGTCAAACGAGCGGCCGCGACGTCGGCCACTGTTGGGACCACCTGGTCGCGCTGGGTAGAGAGGAAGGCCGGAGGCTGATCTACGATGATCGTAGCTTCGACAGTCTCCATGTCGGTATCAGCCGACGGCGTTGCCGTCGGCGTCGCTCGGACAGGGGAAGTGGCTGCGGCTGACAAGGGGGCTGGCGACCCAGCTACGACTCCGCCTGCCTTCAGCGCCTTCTTCTTCGCTCTCCGCCGCATATTACGCTCCCGTGTTGCGGCTGAGCCTGAGCCTGGTGGAACGGGCGGCTGAAGCGGGATGATGGGCGTCAGACGGATCGTCGTCCCAGCTGGCGGCGCCGCAGCCGCAGGCGTCTTGTCGGGCGCCGCCGGTTTTCGCGACGACTTCATAGATGGCGCCGAGGATTCGCTTGACGATGATGAGGACGAGCTTGAGGTGGAGCTAGAAGACGAGCCACTCGAGGAGCTGTCATCTGACGCGTTCGAGTCCAAGTCGCTGCCAGAAGAAGCGCTCGACGCCGCATCTTGAGCCTCCCTAGCCTCAGCAGAGCTGGATTGAGTGACAGACGCGCTCGGCAACGTCGACGCCAAATCTGCACCAGATGTGACTAGCGCTGGCGTAACGACGGGCGGCGCGATCGAAGCCTTAGCCGAGTGTTTCGCTTTTTTGGCGGGCGGACGGGCTGCTGACTTCGCGGTGATTCTAGGGCCGAGCTCGGCCGTCGAGCTCAATGCGACAAAGGAAGCACTCGCCGATGTCGGCACTGGCGTCGAACGCTTGCGCTTCTTCAGCTCGTTAGGTGCGGCCGCCTCGACCGACAGGGCGGGACTCTCGGCAGCCGCTGCTGGCCCGGCCGGGCAGGGCGGCCCCTCTTGGAGCTTGACGCTGATCGTGCCGCCGGACGAGACGCCAGGGTCAGCGTGTCCGTCTTCTACAGATGACCGTAAGCAAAGCGCACCTAATGATATCTTCTTCCCTGACAAGCTCGACCTGCGATCTGTCGAGTAGCTCCCAGCCGTCGACCTCAAGCAGCAGCTGAGCCGGCGCGACGCCCCGCAGCTGGCCGAGGTCGTGGACGAGTTGAATCTTCAGGTCGGCGATCGTCCGCGACGAGGCCGCGACGAGAAATAGCGCCCTGAGAGGCGCCAGTGGCGGCGAAGTCGCTATCCGGAGCCGGAGCGCGGCCATCGGATGGGTGAGAGGGTTGACCAAGGTCGAGGTTGGGAGGTCAAGGCGCGGCGGAGGCCGGGCTTGCGATTACGATCTTTCGGGCCATGGCGAGAGGCAAGCCGCCCTCAAAGAAGCGCTACCCTCTGACACGACTCTCAAGTAGCAGGATGCTGCAATCATGCCGTCATGTGCGCCTCTTCTGTTTCCCTAGCTTCTGACAAGATCTCTGGGGAGAGAAGAAAGAGGACGCGGTGCTGCTGCTGCTGCGGTTGATCAAGCGCGTCGCGCTAGCTGGCCCCTCGCCTCGGCAACTCGATTCAGAGCCAAGCCGCCCGATCATCGACGGGACCGCTCTCTTAGTAAATCCCACTCCGTTCACGGCCGATCCTGCTCTACCACATTCCTCTCGTCCTCGGCTTCGCGCTCGGGTCTCTCGTCATCCGAGGAGCATGTCCGGCTGAAGACTTTCACGATCCGTTGAAGAGGTGACGAGGGGAGCATGGAAGACAGGCAGGGATGGGTACAGCGAAGGCTAGACGGGGAGACCCTTACTGGTGGCTGATTGACTTGGGGCCGACGACAAAGTCGATGGCGCTCTGGGCGGCGACCATTGGCGTGGCCTGGCCAGTGACGGCACTGGCGGTTGACAAGGAGCGGCGACAAGGGAAGAAGATAGATTCAGCTTTGTCGGACGTAGGAGCTTGTGAAGAGCAAGGAAGATCAACGCACGGGTCCTGTCCGACCATCGTCAGCGGGAAGCCAGGGTCGAACTCCTTGACGCCCTCGAGAAAGGCGATCTGCTCATTCGTGAGCTTAATCGAGAGCGCAGTGATGTTGTCCTTGAGGTTGGCGACCTTGCGCCCACCGACGAGCGGGAAGACGTCTGCAGGCGAGGCGAGGTGCCGGGAAGGTCAGCGGGAAGGTTCGGAGGGCAGCAGCACGCCGAAAAGGAGGAACAAACAGGGCGCCTTGCTCATGACATCTGCAGGACAGGCAAGTGGCGTCAGCTGCAAGATCAGGTCTGCCAGATAATCGATGCGGACTCACAGGCGATGGCGATGGCGGTGATGCTTTCGGTGCCGTGCTCGGCCGCGACCTTCTCAAGAGCGGCCGAGATCTTTTTCTCCTCGTCGGTCTGCTCCTCGCCGCCGAAGATCGTGCGCAGACCCTCGTTGGCGGCCTTCTTGGCCTCAATCTGTGTAGAGAAGTCCAATGGATCAATAGCTGCTAGAGGTGGGCGGGGCAGGTAACGCGACATCAAGACTGACCTGCTTAGCCGTCTGCCAGCGGCCACCGCCGAGGACGTCCCAAGGGCAGATGGCGAGGCCAAAGTTCCGGCACATGGGGAGGATGTCGCGCTCAAAGTCGCGGAGGGCGAGGTTCCAGCGGCCCTGGTAGATCGAGAAGGGCGTCTTGCCGTGCGCCTTGGCGTACGTGTTGGCTGCACTGACCCACCATGCAGGCGTGTCAGAAACACCGAGGTAAAGCACTTTGCCGGCAAGGACATGAACATGGAGCGCGTCCATGACCTCCTCGATAGAGGTCGTGTAGTCGAGCCAGTGGATGTAGACTTGAGTTGCGAGCGACCGTCAGAAATCAGCGACTCGTGAGGCAAGCAAAGAGAGCAGCAAGAGAGCGCACGGATGTCGATGTAGTCGGTCTTGAGCTTCTTGAGTGAGTCGCGGACCGAGAGGTGCATCGACTTGGCGCTGTTGCCGCCTGAGAGGGAGACGAGGGTCAGCTTCGCCAGCGTCTGCCGGGCGCATAACGCTCGAGTCGCACCATAAGCGGCGCTCTCATTCTTGCCAAGATCATAGCTGCGGTAACCACTGGTGTACTTGGTCGCGATGACCATCCGGTCGCGGTTATCACGCTCCTCCATCCAGTCGCCGATCCATCGCTGTTGGATGAAGGAGGGTAGTCGAAGAGGTTCAGCTTTCAGGCCAGATTACCTTGATCGAACCAGGACGTCTCGGTCAGCGACGCACCTCGGACTCCTCGTTCTGGTAGTTGTTGGCCTAGAGCAGATGACTGGGTTAGCACCGTCGCCGGGGACAGAGAGATGGTTCATGAAGTTACCGTGTCAATCTGCAAGAAGTCAAGCAGCAATGGTCAGCTCTCGGGCGCTTCCGCCGGCTCGAACAAATAACTCACAAAGTTGCCGCCAGCCTCGACGAATGCGTCAAGGAGCTTATAAGAGTCCTCCTTGTTCATAGAACCCATCGCCTGACTCCAAGCCTCACCGATGGACATCGCTCCAAGGCAAATGGGCGACACCTTGACACCGGCACGGGGGCCGAGGACGCGGAGGCGGCCGAGCGGCGTGGCGGGCTCGGGAGCAGGGTTGAAGAAGTCGGTCATGATTGGCAGGAAGGTGAGAGCTTGAAGGCTTAGCTTGATGTGAGGCAGAAACTGCTGGGTGGGGCGAAGGACGTGAGGGAGGGGGCGACGGGAGAAGGGAGAGATGGCCGCTCTTAAGCCGCGATGATGGGTGGATTGGTGTCGTGTGGGGCCACCTCCACCTTTGCCCGGGCTCCCTCTCCTTGGTTCGGATACTCACCCTCCACCACTCTTTCCCCTCTCCTAACGAACGCTGCGCAATTTCCAAAAGCCGGTCTGGAATCAGGTTGCGGCGCGCACGTGCTTGATAACATCATGTTTATGATGGTGCATTGACCTACTTGTAGGAATCGAGCAGCTCGGCTCACTTGATCGGGTTCAGCCGCGCGCGCGCGCGCGCGCGTCCGGCTCGGCTTGCGGCTGTGATGAATCCTCGAGTTCGGTTCACCTCTGAAGTCTTCGCTTGCGCTGAGCGATCGAGCTGAGCCGGGCCGCGCGGCGCGCGATCGAGGCTTTCATGAGTTCCATGATCTCGGGATTCCTGCAATCGAGTATCGCTACTCCTCCGGGTCAAGACGACGCGCGTCCTCCCTCATCCCCTGCCTCCACCCCTGCCTCCTCCTTGCGGATGAGTCCCGCCTGAATGACGCGTCCAAGTCCGTAGGCCAGTCGTAGAAGTGGCATCTCAGCCTCCGGGACGCCGACGCGTCGGCCGAGTCGGAGGACATTGCCGAGTGTACCTGTAGATGGACGGAATGAGGTCAGCGAGCGTTAACTGGGGTCAGCGAGCGTTTCTACAAAAGTGATTCGTCGGCTGTCTACTCACACTCCACCTCGAACGGCCGACCGGTCAGGATGTCAACGAGAGCCGAGGGCCGATGCCGTCCGCCCGCTCGCCGGCGCTGGGCGACCGTCGCGTCAAAGTGGTGCTGAGCAAAGCCGGGCGCGAGCGGCAGGTTGGCTGTCCGGCCAATGAGGGCGACTTCCTCGAGCAATTCTAAGATCGACGGTCCGACCAGGTCGAGGACTGGCAGGAAGTTTTCAAGTGGCGCACGGGCTAGGCAAGCGACGGCGGCCCAGGTCGAGTTGAAAATGACCTGCGGACGACCTCAGCTCGGGGTCAGCCTGCCGTTGCCTGTTCACCTGTGCTCCTACGCTTGCGAGACTCGCTTTATGGAAGCGGAAGAGCTCAACGTCGCGCTCAACCTCGATGTTTCCCCCTCCGGTGCGGATTAGTTGGACGACCGACTCAAGCGCCTCAGTTTGTGCAGGCGTCTGGGCCGGCAACCAGTAGGGGCAACTCGCCGCCTTGGCCGGCGGTGGGCGCTTGTACGACTCTGGCGGGTGGTAGATACCAACGATGAGTCGCTCGTCGTCGTCGAGGACAAGTTGGTCGCGGTTGCCGACGAGGCTTGATCAGGCCGGGCAAGTCAGCGATTCAGCCACGCATGCCATTTGTAAGGGCCAGCTGACAATGACTGACTTGGTCGATATGTGACAAACACTGCTCAAGATCGTCGCATCAATCTTGCGGGTTGCCTCGTATAGCCCGTGCTCGATACCAAGGCCGTTCTGCAAAGTCAGGAATGGCAAATAAAGATCAGCACTGATACGCGCAATCGCGCACATCGCCGCGGCGCACCTGTATCAGAAGAAAGGTTCGCGCGCATCCGGCGTCGATGATGGGCCGGAGCAGCTGTTCGGCAGGTAGTACGTCGGGAAGGGCCTTCGTCGTCACAATTACGAGATGGTAGCGCCGGTCACTCGCTTCCCGGACTGAGCGGACGACTGTCGGGCAAGGGGGAGATGAGGACACCAGGACCTGCGCAGCAGTTGCAGCCGCGGCTGCAGGACGCACGGCGATGGGGTCGGTAGCCCTCGACGAGCCCCCATTTGGCCGGGGCATCGAGGCGGAGGCCGTGCGCCTGAATAAGGTCAAAGTTACCGCGTGCGACGGCGGTCACTCGGGCCTTGCCGCTCTATTGACAGCCAAGGCAAGAGCTGAGGTCAGCCTTCGTCGCGAACAGCTCTCCCAAGGGAAGGACGGACCTGCTCAAGAAGGTATGCGTAGACGACGCCGACCGCGCCGAAGCCGACGAGCAGAATGTCTTGCGTCTTGGATTCAGCTGTCATCGTGTTTGAGGAGGTAGGGCTCATGTCGGAGGGATCATCTCCCGTCTCGACTAAGACCCAGCTCGTCGACTGACTGCCGTTCGGATGCTCTTCCGGCCCACGGCCCGCTGGGGGTTCCACCTTCCAACGCCCATCATTTGCTTGCATCGCTCCTTGTGATCCTGAGAATCACGTATCGTGACCAAGGAGGCTGAGAAACCCAGCTCGCCAAGATTCATAGCGATCTGTTGCGATGTGGTTGCCACCGATAATTCAGCTCATGTACCCCTTCACGTGGGAAAACGATGAACCTCCAACGTCGACCTACTCATCCTCTTTACCCATAGCCGTCCACCTCAGGCCCACGACGATCGCTGCGAGAGTCACCTCTGACATGATCTCTGGCGACAACGGTGCCGCGGCCGGCCCTTCGAGGCTCAACTTGTGCGTCTCATGACAGTCGGTCGTCGGTCCCGCTGCGACCTCTGACGTACCTCCGCCTGCCGTGCCCTCTATCGCACGTCTTTGTCCTCCTTCCTCTGTCTACTCGACAGCAAAGAAACCGCTGCCGAGCGCGCTCGCAAGGAAGAGAAAGCTTTCCGGCGAGCCGCTCGACAGGCACGTCGCGAAGCACGTCACGGCTCTCGAGCCTCGTCGACGACCTCGTCCTCGCACCGACGCTCTCACCGGCGCGAGGATAGCGACGACGACGGCTGCGACCGTCGAAAGCGGTCGTCGAGATCCAGAGCCTCCCATTCGCCTGGCCCCCGGCCACCACCGCCGTCGACGACGCGCGGGCACGAAAACGAGTTTGACGAGCACCTCCGCTACCTCGCCTCGCTCGATTCGGGAGCGGCCGGCGCGTTTGACGCCTTCGACTTTGGCCAGGATGGTTCCGGTGTCGGCTGGGGCGATGCACCGTACGACCCAGCAACCGCTCAGCATGTCCCTTCGCGCTGGTCGAGACGGCGTGACGAGGACAACGTCTGGAACGACCCCCTTCTGCGTGAGCCGGGCGGGCTCGACGATGAAGCGTACGCTGAGTCGATCCGCCAGGGGATTTGGGAGCGCAAGAACCCGGGAGAGAAGGTCCGCCGCGAGCGACTTGGCGTCGAGGCGGAGCAGACACGCATCCGGCTCGAGAAGGCCAAGGAGCTAGGCGACCGGCTCGAACGCGAGCGGATCCGCGCGCTTGAGCAGCGCAAGGGCGAGCGGGCTGAGGTCGGTCAGCGCGAGGAGCGGGCCTCATACGAGCGCCGTTGGATCGAGGTCGTCGCCAAAACGGCAGCAGCGGCAACAATGGCAAAAACTGACAGCCCGCTCACCTTCGTCGACATCCCCTGGCCGGTCTACTCGGCCGTGTCGGGCATCGGCGGGAAGCGTCGACGGGGCGAGGAGCGGTCTGGCGTTGACTGGCTCACAGTCAGCGCTGTCCAGGACTTTCTCTGCCCGCCAGCCGTCCTCAGCGTGCTCGACAACGAGGGGGCGCGCATCAAAAAGCGCAAAGAGATCCTCCGAGAGGCGATCCGCCGGTGCGTCGTCGTCTTTCAGTCGACTCCGTGGGAGAGCCACGGCCGCCGTCAGTTGGCGGCGAGTTTCTATCGATCTCAACCTGCGCTTAGCTTCCGAACCGGCCCGCTGAATTCGTTCCACCCCTGCTTCAGATACCATCCCGACAAGTTCACCCGTCTGCTTGCACTAGTCCAGGAAGGGTCGGAGCGAGCCCGCGTCAACGCTGGCGTCGAAGCGGCCGCCCGAGCAATTGGTGAGCTGATGAACGCCTCATGAAGATCATCGGGTGGGATGAAGACGAGCTGTATGTCAGCGGTCGAGTGACGCCGCGATGCCATGGCCGTGCGTTGTGCCGACGGTCCTGTTGGCAAGGAAGCTTGATCGACACAAAAGCTCGGTCTTGGACAGTGCAGCGTGGACCTCCTCGGAAAGCGACGGCGCCGCAGCGATGGACGTCATTCGACCTGCTCCCCCGTGGCAATTGCTGAAGGCGCCATCAGAGCCCCCGAGCATAGGTTCTGGCGCAGCGGATGTGTGGGCAAGAGGTCGTCGAGTGCACCTACTGCTGTCTCATAACAGCTCTCTATGTAGAAACGATGGACTCCTGAGTGGCTCGCTCTTGTCTCTCCGAGTACACTGTGGACTTTCTCAGGTCCCCAAGAAAAAGGGGAGGGGGGGGGGGAGGGGGGGAAAGGGGGGTCTCCTACGCACAAACGACGTCACAGCATAGACCCGAAAGAGGAGTCGCCTGGTCTTGCTGCGCGACCAAAAGGCAGGCGCGCGGCGCGAGGCGCTCCTAGCTGTGTGACCGGTAGCATCGCTTCTCCTCTCTCTTTCGCAGGACCTCGCAAGGTAGACGACAGCGTGCGTCAGGGCTTCATTATCTGGTGCTTGCCGACAGCTGACCTGCTGGAGCCCGGCAGAATCAGCATTTCCGCGGATATACGGACGGAACCTCTCGCTCCCCCTAGTTCGCTCGCACGGCCCGTCGGCACAACACGCCCGTCGGTCGGCCCATCCGGAAGCCTCCCCCCTCGCCACCACCCAGACAAGTCCATTTCTCAGGATGCCTTCCAAGGTGCGTCTCAATGTATCAAGGAATGTGGCATATGTAAAGCTCCCAGCGGGTCAGTCGAGACCCTGTCACCCAGCCAGGGTTGCAGAGGGAAGGGAAGCCCGAGCGCAGCGTGGGCCTGGCACTGTCGTTCCTCAAGAACCCCACCTACAAACCGCTTTGGCAGCCGGAGAGGAGAGCGAGATAGGTCCGATCTTGCTGGTCAGACGCTTGGAGCTACCACTTTCGTGTTTGCTGGTTTCTACCGCCTTTGGCTGCCAACGTTAACCTCACGCGAGCTAGCCACTCCCTCCGAAGCACTGTAGCTGACGCGCCGCCGGCTGGTTCGACAACCCTTCGTTTGTCCATTAGGATCAGCACGCGATGCAGGACCCGGAGGATCTCTACGTCCGGCAGAACATCATCGGTCAGTATTCGGCAACTCTGGTCTTGATGCTCTTGCTGCCTCCTGAAGCTCATCTTCTCCCGTTGAAACCCGCTGCGGATCGTCCTCGCCGCGCACAGGCAAGGGCTCCTTCGGCCAGGTCTACAAGGCGTCCGTCCCCAGTGTTTTTTTTCATTCGCTGAGCTCTCTCGCTGACCTGACTTCTCAACGTACTACTCTGCAGGATCGATAAACGCACGGGCGGCCTCGTCGCAATCAAGGTTATCGACCTCGAGAACGCCGAGGACGAGATTGACGACATTCAGCAGGAGATCCAGATCCTCTCGCAGTTGGACAGCGCCTGGGTCACTAAGTGCGTTGCTTAAAACGTCAAATGCGTCAATCTACAGCGGCTTCACTGATTGATGATCGCCGAACCATCACAGATATCACGGCAGCTTTCTCCGTGGAGCTCACCTTTGGATCATCATGGAGTTCTGCTCGGGCGGATCCTGCTCCGATCTGGTCTGTCGCGCCTCTGCTGCTCATCGCGATCGCATGCTGACCAGTCAATGTGAGCCTCCCTTCTGCAGCTCAAGTCAGGCGTCTTTCGCGAGGAGTACATTGCCATCCTAGCGCGCGAGCTACTGAAGGGGCTCGAGTATCTTCACTCGGAGGGCAAGCTGCATCGCGACATTAAGGGTGCATCAAATCTGGCGGGTGCTCACCTTGAGTTTGGGCTGACCAGCGTCACTTCCCCCCATCATCGCACAGCTGCCAATATCCTGCTGAGCTCGACCGGTGATGGTGTGTTTCTGTGCTCGATCGACGCAAAGCCAGTCTTTGTTGCTGACGACCTTGTTGGACATTTAGTCAAGCTGGCCGATTTCGGTGTCTCGGGCCAGCTGACGGCGACGATGACAAAGAAGGTGCGTCTTCCATTATCAACCTCCCTGACCGGCCGACGCTGAGACCTCGCCGTGCGCTGTCACTCCCGCAGAACACCTTCGTTGGCACGCCCTATTGGATGTCGCCCGAGGTCATCAAGCAGTCGGGCTACGACTTCAAAGCTGATATCTGGAGCCTTGGCATCACTTGCATCGAGCTTGCAAAGGGCGAGCCGCCTTACGCCGAGCTTCACCCGATGAAGGTACGGCTTCGCGACCTCTTGGCCGGCTGGCTCTCCAGCCCTGTCCTCACTCAGAGCCGTATCCTACCTCCTCCAGGTCCTCTTCCTCATTCCAAAGAACGAGCCGCCAACCCTCGGCTCTCAGTTCAGCAAGACGTTTCAAGAGTTTGTTGCTCTCTGCCTTCAGCGCGACCCGATAAAGGTGAGCTTCGCAGAAGAGCGTGCCCAGACAATCCTCAAGGGTTAACACCCTCCGGATGATCGCAGCGTCCGACGGCCAAGGAGCTCCTGAAGCACCGGTTCATCAAGACGGCCAAGAAGGCGAGCTTCCTGACAGAAGTCATCGAGCGGCACCAGGAGTGGAAGGCTAAGGGCGGCGCCCGGGCCGCTGAGGAGGCCGAGGCGGCCGCCTACGATGCGTGCGTGCTCGTGTCAGCATTCTTATCGTCAACGAGTGAGCTTACTGACTTCTTTAACTGCTGTAGGGCGACCATGGGTGAGCCGGCCGAGCTTTGGGACTTTGGCACGATCCGACGCGATCTTCCCGGCGGCGGACGAGGCACTGTCTCGCGTGACATCGTGTCCGCCCTACCGCCGATGCCGTCGGTTTCGTCGCGCGCTCCAAAACCCCAGCCGCAGGCTCACTCTCAGCAACAGCAGCAGCAGCAGCAAAGGCAGCACCAGCAGTACGCCTCCCAGCCGGCTCAGACGTCGTCATCATCGACGGCATCCCACTACTGCGGCTCGGTTCGCTCGCGCAACTCTGGCTCGCTCCGCGCCAAGGCGTCGAGTGCCTACGCCCCGGCGACGTCGAGCGGTTTCTCGGACGGCTCGACACTCAAGAATGGCGGTACGATTGGGCGGACGCACCAAGCCGTGTACGACACGGTACGGTACGCGCCCGAGGAGTCGCGGCGGTCGCACCAAGAGTCGCGGCGGTCGCACCAAGAGGCGAACGATGAGGATGACGACACGGGATTAGCGTACGACCTGAGCGACGAGGAGTCGCAGTCTGCTCGGTTGAATGGGGGTGGCGGTGGCTTCTCCCGAGAGCCCCGACAGGGCTCTGTTGACGAACCGGCGGTGGCGGTGTACCCCGATGACGAGAATGAAGAGGGTGACGACGAGATTGACGACTCGAAGGCGATCCTCGACGACGTTGTTGTGCCCGTCATCAACTCGGTCTGACCTTCCGGCCTCTCCTGAAATGAAGCAGGGCAGAAGATGGCTGATTGGATCGTTTTTGCGCCGTGCGCTCTTCCAGATCATCCAGCGCGTGCCGAACGACGAGGCTCGGCAGGTACTTGCTACCCTTCGAGCTGCCTTCCAGAACGCCGAGCGCCTGTGCGTCCTTGTTTGACTCGCAAAACTCAGCGACCTTTGTGAGACTGACAATCATGCCTCCTGTCCCGCGTTTGTAGCATCCCTGGCGTAACGTCGGCGCTTGTCTCCGAGATCTGCGAGAACGTCGAGCAGGCGGATCCGCTTGAGGACGACGACGTCCTGCCGGCTTGATCTGTCTCCCCTTCTACTTCGCCACCCGTGCTCTTTGCTGCACCCCTCATCTCCCTAGCCTCCATGCGGATGCGCAATGCGCGCCCCGCTCTCTCATCGCCCTGCACCGTCACAGGGCCCGCGCGCACGTGTTCCCTATCGCTCTATTCCCCCGCCTCCGCCTCATCATACCCAGACGGTCACCTCTCCCTTCTCTCTCTCTTTCTCTCAAAGCACGCCTATTCGACGCCTGTCTTCCTCCTCCTCTGGCGTTACTCGCTCGACTGTAGCATTGGCTGCCGAGAGCGAGTGACAGACTCGCAGGTGTACACGAACGAGGCCATGCTAGAGGTGTTACAGGGGAGGGCGATAAGCCGGGGGATAAGAGCTGTGCGAAGACCTGCGATGAGAGGACAGCGTCGGAGGGGTTGACGAGGTTGGATTAGTCTCTCGTCAGGGCGGAAGGCGGCGGAAGGGCTCAGAGAGCGGAACGGCGTCACTCACCAGCCTCGCCACCAAGTGCGACCTGCTCAGAAGTCCTCTGACCGTGCCCACTCGGAGACGGATCCGAGCGACCAAGCGCCCGACGACCCGACGACCAACTCGCCGCTGCTGTCGCCTGCAACGGCGCCGCCGCTCGCTCCAGCTGGCCTTGTCGACCAGCTTGCTGCTCCTCCTACTCGAGCAGCCGATCCTGGAGATCCGAAGACGGGCGCTGAAGGCGGAGACGCGATGGGGGCGGGGAGCGACTGGGTTGCCCGCAATGGCATCCCTCGAACCTTCCTCGGCCCTCCCTCGCCGCCCTCGAAGGCAGAGGTGATCGACGGAGGCGAGGCATCTGGCGAGCGGGAGCGCGCGCGCGACGTTCGTTTCAGAGGGGATGGATTGCGCGCGGGGAAGGCTGATGGAGGAGGGACAGGATCGAGGTCCATCGCGTTCTCGTCGGCTGCCGCCGGGACGAAGAATGGGTTGGCCGCCGCCGCCGACGATGACGAGGCGATTGAGTTCGAGCTCATCGACCGACCGCCGACGAGTGCTTGCTGCTGCTGAGAGAAAGCGAGTGACCGGGCATCCCGGTCCGATATGAAGGCGTTTGCCGGCGGGCTCGAGGCATAGGCGTGGGCGAGCCCGGGTCGCGAGAGACGCGTCGGCGTCGTTGCGGGCGAGCCGCCGGCAAAGTACGACTCCCCGGCGCCGTACTTGACGGGTGAGACAGAGGGTGACTTGTAGCCTTCCGTCACGCCTAGCGCAGGAAGCGAGGAGACGACGGATCAGTGGCGCACATAAGAAGATGATAACGGGTCGGGAATGGATCAGAGCGAGCGGAACGTACTCTGCCGGGCTCGACGGCCGATGTTGGCTCTGGTCGGTCGGGCCGTGAGATGCATGGTCGTCAGCACCTTGGCAAAGCAGCGCAAGCTGCACGACTTGTACTCCTCTACTCCTTCTCGACTAGAGGAGCCGCAGCGAAACAAGCCTCAGGCGAGCTGCTGCAGCAGCAGCGGCCGGCGCAGCGGAGGCGAAAGAGAGGAGGGAAGGAGGAGGGGGGAACCCACAGCTTGTTGACCGTCTCGTCGTCGAGGTCGACCCTCGAAGGGGACCAACAGGCGCGATCGGCGTGGTTCGACTCAGTCAGATTGCGCTTCGTCGGCGAGGGAAACATTCTGATGTCTAAAAGGGGCGAGAGAAGGAGAGGAAGGAGAGTGAGTCCAAAGGGGGGTCGACGCGTCGGGCGGCAGCTGACGCGACGCGCAGAGTCGCGCAGCAGGAATGGGCTGTCGGAAGCAGATCTGGGAAGGACAAGCCTGGGCGTCACAAGGCTTCCAGCTCCGGCAATCCCCGGTTGATGATCGATCATGAAGATCGCTCGTGATGACCTTGTTATTCGGTTGAATCCGATGCTGGCGCGCATGATATGTCACTTGGAACAGCTGAACAGTCTCATCAGATTCTACTTCCATCCGGCCGAATCGATCGAGGGCCTACAGCCCGGAGGCCAAGCGTCTGAAAAGTGTCACCGGCCAAGAGACGTAGAGCGAGCGAGGGAGAGCGCGCGCGAGGGCAGAGAGCGGAGTTCCGATAGAAAGCGCGTTACGATTTGCGAGAGCGAGAGAGCGGAAGAAAGTCTACGGTCCTCAGATCCTCATCTCGGTCGCCGTCGCCTGCTCGGCATGGCGCTCCCTCTCCCTCCTCTGGGTCTGCGTCGGTCGCTGACCATCACCCGTCGTCGTCGTCGTCGTCGGAGGAGGAAGTGAAGAGCCGCTCGCCTGCCGCCAGCGGCGCCCTAGCTTCCCGACAACGGCAGAAGATCGCCCGCCGTGCCCGCTGTTCCCATCGGCACGAGTCGAGTCATTGGCCCCACTGCCGCTGCTGCCGCCGCCGCCGTCATCGTTGTCGTCACTGTTGTCATCGTCGGCAGCGGCGGCGATGGCGTCCGTAGTCGAAGATGAAGGAGGCCGGTCGACGAATGAGAGATTGCTAGTCGGCTTGCGACGAGCGGCGGCCGAGGCTGACAGAGGCGGAGTAAAGGTGAATGGGCCGGGGACCGAGCTTGTTGCAAAGAGTCATCAGGGTTAAGTGAGTCAGTCCAACGGGTGATGTGGGAGATCAGCGTCTCGATGTACGAGTGAAGAGAGTCAGAGAGAGAGAGAGAGAGTGTTGACAAGGCTGGAAAGTAGAATGCAGGGTCCTAAGGGCCACGGCGGGGAGGCATCTGAGCGTCAAGCGCACCTTGGGAAGGGGTTAAAGAGGGCCTCAATGACTGCTTCGGTCCCGGTCGGTCGGATAAAGCCCTGACTCCTCCTCGGTTCGTTGACGTCGACATTTGCGAGCGACGGCTGCTGCTGCCGCTGCTTATGCTTTTGCCCCTGCTGATGGGTTCTTGGAGGTAAAGGCTTGATGGCGGGAGGAGTAGGGGTGGAAGATGAGGCGGCAGGAAGAGATGAGCCGGCTGCTTTTGCTGCTGCTGCCTCTGCTTGGCCAGAGCTCGACGAGGGCGGTGGGTCATCGAGGCCAGCAGAAGTCGTTGGGGTCATGTCATCTTTTCGTCCTGCGCGACCGCTGTTGGACTTCGACAGACTGCTACCCGTCATCGTCGTCGTCGTTGAGTCGCCAGGTCCGCCGTAACTCTTCGATGAAGCAGCCGACGCCGGATGGATGGACGGACCACCTTCGCTACCACCAGCGGCGCCAGAGGAGACGGGCGTGCTCGAGCCTGCCTGAACAAGCGTCTCGAGTCCGCCGTAGGCAAGCTGACCTTTAGAGATGGGAGGTCTGATTGGGGCGGCGGCGCCAGAGAGGAGGGGTTAGAGCTAAGAGGAGCAGGTGAGAGACGACAAAGGTGACGCAGCCAGAGGAGCCACATAGGAAGGGCAGAGGAAGAAGGACGAAGTGACAAAGGGGAGACGTACGCTAACCAGTGGCGCTGGCCGCCAATTTGCGTCAGCTCGATTTCGAGCTGTGCAGGGTCCGGTGGGGACCGGGTCGGAAGGAAGGAGGGACGGAACAGAAAGGAGGGAGAGTCAGCGAGAGAGAGGGAGGAGGGGGTGACACACGCACCTTGAGCGTTGCGTTGGTCTTTCCAGACTCAAGTAGGTAGCGGCGAACGATGGGCCCCCTTCCGGCGTATTCTGCGAGATTAAGCGTCAGCTGGCCCAGTCGGAGGATGCGGTCCGAGTCTTCGGCCGAGTGGTACTATTGTGTCATCCACCACGGCGGTTGTCAGCGGATGCAGAAAGAGAAAGGAGAGAGGAGTCAATCATTGGAAGAGGGTAAAGAGGGGCTACGTCGGTCGATAAACGCGGGGGAACAGAGGAAGTGACAGGGAAGAGATAGGGGACAGAAGTGATGCGTGATGCTGACGGCGACAGCTTGGGATGACGGACCTGGTTGACCGACAACCAAAGCTCTCGATCGCCCAACCTCGCCCCCTCCTCAGAGCCTTGGTGGCCGACGACGGGAATCCGAACGTTGCCGACAACCGTCTGCTCCCATTTGCAGGCGTGGTCGACAATCTCGGCGACGGCCGTCTCGCCTCGGCCTTTGGTGCTGACGGCGCCGGCGGCCTGGCCAGATCGGACCGAATTGGATGTTCCGGCGTGGGCTTGGAGGAGGTCGGACCGATGAGGTCTGTGTGAGCGCTTTCGACGGGAGGAACCGTTGACTGAGCGGGAGGAGGAGGAGGCAGACGAGGAGGCACCGGAGGACAACAGCGAGGTCGAAGTCGACGAGCTGGTCGTCGTCGTCGAGGTTGAGCGTGATAGGGTGGTCGACGACCGGCGTGAGACGGTTGGCCGAAGGGAGACGGTCGACTTGCGGCGCTGGTCACCGCCTAGATTCGTGCGTAAGCGACAACGACAAGAGGAAAGTGGGTCAGGTCGCTTGGCTGACGAGCCAAAGAGGGGGGTGGGGGGGGGGGCGTGCGACGCGCTCTCCCTCCTGTCTCCTTCTGACCCGAACGCTGCCTCACGAAAGTGATTGACGGACCTCTTCTCCTCCTGCCTTGCTGCTCCTGCTGTTGGGCGTCCTGACCCTTGCCCTTGCCCTTGCTATCGGCCGGTGACGGCTTGAGCCCCGCCTTGGTCTTGCGGAAGCGCCACTCGGTCCCAAATGCGCCAGCGACGAGCGGGACGTTGGCGAGGTCTTTGATCTCGAGCCGGAGCGCAAACAGGCCGTTGCGCGAGGGCAGGAGGTTGGAGAAGAGGCCCATGCTGGGTTGCGATGAGGGTGGACGTCGTCGTCGTGAGGGTGCTGCGGGCCAAAGGAGCAGCGAACATCACAGCGGTGATCTTCCTGCCTGACGCCTCTTCCCTCTCCCTCACCACCTGCCTTGCACCATGTGTCTGTCCCACCTGCTCATTGCCCTCAGTCATCGACATTGGCATTAGGGCTGACATCCTTTCTCTCCCCTCTGCGGCACTAGCCGATGAATCGGTCGCCAAGCTCTGGGCGCTCGTCGGCGAGCTCTCGGACCAGTTGACGCAGAACCGAGCGGTGACGAGCCGGCTCCAGGGCCAGATGGCCGAGATCAAGGTGCGCGTTTCCTCCTCTGCGCTACCTTCTGCTGCTGCTGGGGTCAATGGATTGGGCCCAGAAGGGTTATGCGCAGGGGGCTTCAGAGAAAGGAGTCAGGGACTGGAAGGGGGTGAGGGAGGGGGGGGGGCGGTTCGTGTACAGCAGCGCGCGCATGCCGACTGAGCTTAGGAGATGGTCCAGTAACTGACCCTCGGTCTCTTTTTCTCCCTGCCTGATCCTTCTCCAACTTCTAACCATTCGTCTGATGGGAACCGCGGAATCTTGCGGGACGAGTGTTCCTTAGGAGCAGGCCGTTCACACGAACGCCGGCTTCCCGCTCAGGCGGTTCAACACCGACCTCTCGCAGGGTACGTTTCATCCCTCCGTTCGCTCTCTCTGTGTTTCCCTTGCCCCCTCTTCCCTCCTCTCTCTCTCCGTCTTCACCCCACTCGCCTCGCCCTCGTTTTCCGTCTCGTCACCGGCGAGCGACTCTCGTGCGCGGGGGAGGGGCGTCATCTGTTCCCTTACCACGCACGGCGGACGCTCTCGATTAAAGTGCAGGACAAAGTGGAAGCAGGTGGGAGGGGGATGGGGAGGGGTGGGAGGTGTAGGTGTGCGCGCCAGAAGTGGGTGGGATTCATGCTTCCAAAGGGCGGGAAAAGGGAGAAACCTATGTGCGGCGGGCTCTTCAGGCAGGGCTAGAAGAGAGGAGCTAACGGATACATCTCATGCTTGGCTCTTTGCCCTTCTATGATTCTTCTTGATTCTTTGGTCTCTCTCTCTCTCTTTCTTTCTCTCTCTCCCTCTCTCTCTCTCTCTCTCTCTCTCTCTCTCTCTCTCTTAACAACTCTCAATTGACATCCTCATCATCCTCCCCCGCCTCCTTGCCCTCCTCGCTCATTCTCCCTGGAACAGAGGACTTTACCAGCGCGCTCGAAGAGTTTTCAACCCGGCTTGTGCTCGAGAATCGGACGGTCGCTCACGAAAACAAGCAGTTGAGCCTTCTCCTGCGCGAGTACGAGGCGACGCTCGAGGGCGTCATGGGCAAATTTCGGAGCTTGGCTGTCGGTTCTTCTTTCTTTCTCTTCACCTTGTCCCTCTAAAATATGCTCGTCTCACATCCGCTCTTTCTCCTTAACGGAACAATTGACTCCCTCCCTCTCCCCCCGTCCTATCAATGCAGCACGCCAACGCGACGCACGAGCTGGCCCTTCACGCGCACTACACCCAAGCGCTCCAGGCGCTCGCCCACGGCCAGGGCCAAGCCTCGCTCGGCGAGAGCACGGCCATCAACGCCGGCTTGGGCCGAGTCGGGCGGCTGTTGAGGAGCGCGCTGAGGGTCGAGATGGGGGAGGAAGGCGAAGAGGATGAGGGAGGAGGAGTGAGAAGCAGTGACAACGACGGGGCGGTGTCAAGGGCTGGACGGTGCGACTTCTCTCTTCTCCCTTTGCTTTCTCGTCGCTCATCGGCTGACTCGCCTCTCATGAACCTCCCCCCCCCCCCCCCGGTTTCTTCCGGCTCGCTAACCGCCACACAGCTCGACGTCTGACATTTCGGCCCAAGGAGGGTACCTCCCCCCGCCAGCGTATTCGCGAGCGACAGCCCAACCTCCTCTGAGCAACGGCGACGGTCGCAAGGCCTCGGCGACAGCGACCACGACCAAGTCGTCGTCAAAGACGTTCAGTCAGATCGGCGATAGTCCGCTCGACTGGGCGCTCGAACGCGAGGCCGAGCTCTGCCGGCTGGAAGAGGAGAATGCGAGCCTGCGGCAGATGCTCAGGCTCGATCGAGAGCTCGGACCGCTCCTGGTCGTCAGCGAGGGCGGAGGTGGCAAAGTCGACGACGACGACAGCGATAACAGCCATCACAACGGCGATAGCGTCGGCGATGAGGGCGGTGAGATCGGTCGGGAGGCGTCCGCAAACTCGACGACGACGGTCGTCGCGGCGAGAGAGGTGCCGGAGGCGGCAGCGGAGGAGGAGTCCGTGAAGGACGTTGATGGCGACGACGACGACAAGGATCTGGCACCGGCTGCCGCAGTCCCGGCCACCGAATCCGGTCCACGACGTCCGTCACCTGAGGCCGGCCAACAACAACGGCTGGGACCTGTTTCTCCACCTCAGCTGCTGGCGTCGTCGTCGGCGGCCGCCGCCGCCGCCGGTCCAGCACCCCCATCGGCACCGACTCTGGCATCTCCCGCAACGACCTCGCAGCCTTTGACGAGCCCTTCCTCGACCGCTCTCTGAAGGACAGCCAATCAGCCAACCAGCTGGCCCGAGCGAGCAAGGGGGCTTTCGCTCGGTCAGGTGAGAGAGTGTGCAGGGGCGCTGCTTTCCTCTTCCCCCCCCCCCCCCCCCCGCCCAATCTCCTCCTTCGACCCTCACTTGCGGCTCCCCGACTCTACGACATCCCGTTTCGACCGTCGCCAGCTCCCCGTTGAGGCGGGGAGATCGAGCAGGGAGTCCGGTCGACCTCAGGTTTCGAGGCGCCGGCGCGACGGGCCCCCACCTCTCAGCCCTCCCCCTTCCTTCCTTTTATGATCCAAGGCATGGATTCGCACACCAAGGTACGAACGAAACGACCGCTCGCCCATCGATCGAGCTGCGTCCTCTTCTCGAGGGTCCTTCTCCGTCCGGAACTCGCCGCCGCTCAGCTCCTCTCACACATCCACATAGACACCTCCAAAACGCGCACGTGGCACGCGCTCCGTTCCCCTCCTTGCCTCTTGCCTCGGGGCCGGCGCGTCCGTCTTGACCCCCGACGGAGGGGAGGGCGCGCGCTTGCGCTCGTTCTTACAATTCCTTCTACCCTCCCCCCCCCCCCCCCCCCCCCCAAAAAAAAAAAAGCTTTTTTTTCTCCTCTTTTTTTTGGGGAACCGGGGGCCCCCCCCCACCTCTTTTTTTTTCCCGTCGGG